>JAODAL010050546.1:0-27329 GCA_025379985.1 Phyllomedusa bahiana
TTACCATTCAGTTTTCATAGGAGTGAGTCCCTGCCCACAACTACTGTCGGCACTGATTGGACCATGCCAGACTGCAAAGACAACCCCTTTCCTCCAAATGGTAACACCCAGCTGACAGATTCAGTCATCCATTTCCAGGAGGAATAACAGAGGAACAGCACAACACAGAGTTATAAGAGGAGAAGATGCTCCTAACTTACTGGAACAGACAATCCTGCAGCCTCTTCTCTTCTATCTCTGGTTTGTGCTGTTCCTCTGCTATTCCTCCTGGAAATGGATTGCTGAATCAGTCAGCTGGATGTTAACATTCCAATTTTTGTAGGAGGGTCTCCCTGTACACATTGACTGTCAGTACTGATTGGACCATGTCAGACGGCAAGGACAACCCCTCTCCCCCAAATGGTGACGCCCAGCTGACAGATTCAGTCATACATTTCCAGGAGGAATAGCAGAGGAACAGCACAAACCAGAGATAGAAGAGAAGAGGCTGCAGGATTGTTATTACACAGGGAACACAAGGATTTACCAACAGACAATCCTGGAGCCTCTTCTATTATAAACTCTGTGTTGTTCCTCTATTATTACTCCTGGAAGTGTATGACTGAATCTGCCAGCTGGGCGTTAGCAATTAGGAACAGCACAACACAGAGTGATAAGAGAAGAGGCTCCAGTACATAAGGAGAAGCAGGGAAATAATGGCTCCAGAGCCCTTTTGACTTATTGCTGCAATGCAGCTGCCGAATCAGATTAATGTTTTGTTAGTTCAGTGGATCAGTTTTTGGTCTCATATGTTTGTTATTCTTGCTGATGTTGTGTTTGATAATTGTGTGTGCTCTGTTCTCCGGATTCACCCCCCCAGGTGTGGCGGGACTGATAATCTCGAGGTGCACCCCATCGCTCGCTGGGACGGTGGGGAGACTGCAAACTGAGGGAATTGACAGTTTACAGGAGCAAATGAGTGGAGTAACATGACGGGTAGAATGAATGGGGCGGGCACCTCAGAGGAGGGATCCATCAAATTACTTACTTGGAATTTGGCAGGACTCGACACCCCCATTAAGAGAAAGAAGGTGAGCGTACATTTAAAGCGCTTCAAGCCTGACATAATCCTTTTACAGGAAACTCATTGGAAAAAAGATAACGCAGTGGGTCTGCGCAGCCCTTGGCTGGAGTCCTGCCATATGGCCAATTATTCTTCTAAATCGAGGGGAGTAGCCATTTGGATTACTTGGTAGAAGAAGAGGTAAAAGACAAAGGGGGTAGATATATCTTGCTAAAGATACAGCTACAGGGCGTATCGTACACGCTGATCAATATATATGCCCCTAACCTAGCTAACACGAACTTCTTTGCCAAGTTGAATTCTCTCATATCAGCAAGGGCAGATACACTCGGCATTACCTCCGCTGCTAGAGACATATTGACTCTAGCGGATAATAAGCACTCTGCGCCCATGGCTACCCTAACAGGGTGCGAGGGATTCCCACTTCTACTCCTCGGTTCCCAAAAGTTTTCCCAGGATGATTACTTTTTTATTTCCTTAGGATTGGGGGATCGGTAGTGGATCCCCGGTTCCACTATGCCATTTCGGATCACCCCATCACTTTGTTTCTCACCCCCAAAAGGCCCAAAAATTTAAAGAGCATTTGGAGTTTTCCCGGGGAAAACCTGCTACAATTGAGGACTTCAAGCCCCTTTTGCAGGTACCTGGACTAATTACGGGATGATAACTTGGCTCTTTGGGGAAGAATCCCCTTTTCTGGGTGCGCAAAAGCGGTTATGGGGGGTCACTAATTAATTTGTAGCGGGGGGAGATGAGAGGGCAAAAAAAATTTTGAAAAAATACGGCTACCCGTTGTTGGACAGGGGGAACGGGAACACCCCATCTGGGCCCGCGGAATTAAAAATTTTAAAGAAGCCAAAAGGGTTCGGAATCTTTGTACAGATAAAGCAAACGGCATTAAAAAAAACCAAATATTTTTTTCAGAGGGGCGCCCGGGGGACAGTGGGATGTTAGCCGACTGGTAAAAAACAACACCCCCGCAAACCGGTGCGGGCCCCGAGGGATCCTGCCCCCACGGCGCAACACACAGGCCAGAGGAGATCTCAAGATTTTTTTGCGGGTTTTCTTCGAGGACTTTATAGAGCACCCCGACTGAGAGGGGCCCCATGTCGTTCCGGCCGCAGGGCCCCTTCCGGGCCTTAGAAAGCAGCAGGCTTTTCTTAGATATAAAAACACAGGGGAAAAGGGTGAAAGGGGCTAGGGCCCCCCAATGGGAAATGCCTGGGCCGGATGGCTATGGTAATAATTTTACAAGCTTTTTTCAGTTAAATTACCCCAATTTTGACTGACCTATACAATGAATATATGGGGAGGGAGGGGGCAATGGAGCAAATCTCGGAGTCATGCCCTATTCAACTACCCAAAGTAAATTAGGCTGTCACATCTAAAATATATTTTAAAAAAAAAGCATGGGTGCACACTGAAAAGGCAAAGCTACATCAATACAAAAAATCATGGCACAAAAAAAAACTAATGAAACATCAAGGATATGGAATATTGGAAATGCATTACTGCAAAGAAAATATGAAAAAACCGGGGGACTCTTGTTTACAGTTTTTGAAAAAGATTGATTAAGCTCACCCCCCAAACTCAAGGGGATCCCAAAAACGGGTGAGTCCCAACCACTAACTTTTACCTCCTAGGAGTCCTTTCAAACTAAAAACTTCTCGGGGAGTGGCGGGAACTTGCAATTGAACTTCCTGCACTGGTTTAAAAGAGGCGGCAGAGGCGCAACCCATGAGATGCCTTTTTCTCAAATGACTAAAAAAGTTAATTAGGTGTTAATTGGGCTTCCTGGGACATTTTGAGCTTCGGGTTTTAAATTGAAAAGGCATTCAACAGGGTTTCGGGCCCTTTTTCTGTCTCCCCCCCTGTCAAGGAGGAACTTTGGTTAACTTTTCTAAATTTTTCTTTCTTACATCCAAGGGGGGTCATTACTAATTTTTTAAATTAAATGGGCGCTCACCCCCCTATAGAATTTTAGAGGTCCAGAAGGGCTGCCCCACATTCCATTGCTCTTTGATCTTGCGAAGCCCCGTTCTATATTGCCTAAAGCCCAGTCGCGCCGCAAATGGGATCTGGGGGGACCACCGATTGTGGATATGTGGTTTTGCTGATGTTTTATGGTGATTTTGAAAAACCGGACAAACAAAAAGGGTTTTGCAGATGCTGGGGGAGGGGGATCTCTTTCGGATACCCATCAATTTCGACAAAACAAACCAATGATATTTAAAAGGACCAGCAAAAGCCCACTGGGCACCAATTTCCATTTAATTTGGGTAAAAATAAATTCCCCATTTGGGGATAAAAATACGAGGCTTCCTTCCATTATAAAAAGACAATATCACCCCTTTATGCTTAAAATGGAAGCAAATTGCACGCATGGGGGCGTCCCCAGTCCTCGTGGGCAGGGGAAATTTTATCAAATTAAAATTTTCCCCCAAATTACGTATTCCTCACTTTTTCCACTTTATATTAGGCGCAAGGACGGTATGCATAAATATGTCTTTCGTCGTTCATCTGGGGGGGGGGGGGGAAAAGGCCTTGGACCCGTGGTAATTTTGCAGCAGCCCCAAAGGGCAACGGAGATATTAATTTCCAAAAAAACCAAAAATACAATGTGCTGCGCTGATCCTCCGGGATGGATTGGTTACAGGGCACATCAACATACACGGTACTAGGGGCAGAACAAACCTTTTTAGGAAAGAACCCTGCAAATCTTCTACACCTGCCCTTCATCAAATTCCCAAAATGTTAGATCTAATCCCGGTATTTTCAACATGGCGGGGGTGGCAAAAATGAGGGGGGCCTTTTGGGGCTACATCCCCCCCGCTTTTAATGTTCCGCACTGTTTTAGGGAACCCGGATTTTTAACACGGGGTTTCCCCATAAAAAATTTTTCGTGTGGGGGAAAGGGGGATATTGTCAGTTATGATCTATAACACTAAAAATAGGATTCGTGTTTTTGGGAAAAACAAGAGCTAGGTTTTCCCCGAGGCGGGGGGGCTCCTTCCCTTACTTTGTGCTCGAGCTTTTCGGCATTGATTCCAACTTTCACACAGAAGGAATGGGACCCAATGTTAGTAAATTCTTGCTCAGGACACAGCGGAAAGGGCCCGACTTCTGGTTATTATAAAACTTGCACGGCCACTTGATGTCCGGAATCAACAAAGGCCTGGCAAGTGGGTGGGAATATCCCAGCCGGAGGGCCACACCCCACCCACGGCACTAGCCAAAAGCCCCAAATTTTTGGCCTCAAAAAAATACTGGGAATTCTCCCATTATTCATAGGGGTTATAACCCCCCGTCGGGGTCACCGTATGGGTATTTTGGGCAGTACTGCTTCCCGGGGTGGGGGGTGGAGGGAATGTTTCACTGTCTAGGGGTTGCCCGGGGTAAGGTCTTTTTTGGGGACGGGTGAGTTGTTCACAAAACGAACTTGACGACTTTTGTTCTAACAGTCCCCCATGGGCCAATTTTGGGCCCTTAATACCGTTGACCCCATGTGAGCGGGAGTAGAAAATATTTTAAAATGATCTCAGTGGCAGGCGTTAAAAAACCCAATTGAACACATGGTACACGACCCCCACCCCCCTTCAGGATGTTTTTAAATAAATGTCCTATATATTGAAAAAAGGACTGGGGAGAGGCTTTTGGTAAAAAGAAGCACTGTCGAAAAAAAATTTCCCGTCTGGGGCAGCTTTATCCCCTTTCTTCCGCGGAGAATACAGGAGGCCATTTGGGAGTGTTTCACCATACCACATGGTTCCAGGAAAAAGGTATAATGGGAAGCCCCCGATTAAAAAGGGGTTGTGACTGACCCACCAAAAGACGAAAATATCCCCTCTGCCCCTTTTCCTTTCCTTCGGGTGCCCAAGAGTCCGGTCTTAAACAAAGAAACAAAATCGGTGGAGAAAAAGGGAGTCGTGCGACTGACCACCTTATTAAGGCCCCGAGGTGGGGGGGGCTTGGAAACGGAGCCTTATTTATGTATGTTTTACTTTTTTGCCCGGCCTGAAATAAGGAATTTTTCTGCATTTGCGACTTATGCCTTTTTTCCCTTTCGGCAACAGAAAAGGATGAGGACAAAGACATTTTATAACCAGTCAATATAATACCAAAATAATCCTGGCTAAAACAAAACAGGTTTAATTGCTTTAAAAAGATTGTCTACGGTTAACAATTGGGAAGTGGCATGGCTTCGGCTGTTTGAAGGCATGAATCGCAATATGAAGGCCCGGGGTTTGGGTTTTGTTCTACCTTTTTTTTATTTTTTTACACTTAAAAAAATTTGGGAAGCAGAGGCACATGCCCGAAATCTTTGGGAAATTTTTTATTTTTATAATTCCCTTCACAAATTGATTCTTTTTAAATTTACAGTTGTTGCGCTTTTCGCTACTTAACAATTAGAAGTTGTATGTTGGGGGGCAGGGGGAAAATACGAAAAGTATTGCATTTCAGAGTGTACCACGCGGGACCAGTCAATTGGCTGGATGTTATGAATGGCCATTGTAATTCTTAAATTTATCTTGTTTGATTCATATACTTATTGTATGTTCGGGAAATTGCTTAATAAAAAGATTTAAAAGAAGAGGCTCCAGGATTATTAGGGAATAGATGTCTCCTTCCCTGCTCAAAATTCCTGCTTTTTCACTAAAGCACCAAGAAACTGCAGCCGCATCCCCTTCCTCTCCTCGGTGTACTGTATACACTACAGGGGCTTGGGGACTGAAGGGCATGTGACCTCTCCTTACAAAAACTGTTTTAGTAAATCCTTGTGTTCCCTTTGTAATCAAATCCTGGAGCCTCTTCTCTTATATTCCTTTTGCTGTTCCTCTGTTATTTACCTGGAAATGTATTAGTGAATCTGTCAGCTGGGTGTTACCACTCGGGTTTTCAGAGGGGTGTATCCCTGCACATTTGAAAACATCAGACTGCTAGGACCCCCCCCAAGTAGTAAAACCCAGCTGACCGCTGCAAAGGGACACCCCCTTTAAAAATATAAATAGTAACACCCTGTTGACAGATTCAGTCATACATTTCCAGGAGGAATAACAGAGAAACAGAACAACCCAGAGATAGAAGAGAAGAGGCTCCCGGATTGTTACTCAAGGGAACACAAGGATTTACTAACCATTCTGCCTTGTGCTGTTCCTCTGTTGTTCCTCATACAACTTTATTAATGAATCTTTTATAATAAACGATGCTTCAGTTTGGATAGAAATTTTTGTGCTCCCTGTGAAATAACAATTCTGGAGCCTCTTCTCTGATATCTCTGTGCTGTTCCTCTGTTATTCCTCCTACAATCCTGGAGCCTCTTCTCTTATATCTCTGTGCTGTTCCTCTGTTATTCCTCCTGGAAATGTTTAAGTCAATCGGTAATTCATAGCTTTCAAAGAGAGAAGTGAATGGGAGCAGATCCCCCCCCAATGCTTTAGAAGTTACCCCCATGCTTTAGAAGTGCGCACTGCCAGCACGTACTACTAAAACACCCGCCATATTGCGGCGCATACCTTACTTTAGGGTATGTTCACATGGCGTATTGCAGCGCATGCTAAACGTGCAGCAATACGCCGGGTGTTTTTGAAGTACGTGCTGGCAGCGTGTACTTTTAAAGCGCGGGAAGGCTGGTCCCATTCACTTATGTTATCCATGGCGCGTAAAAGCCAGGAAGAGTTAACATGTCACTTTCTCCTGGCGTGCAATTTGCGTGTATTGTTACCCTGGGGAAGACGGGCATAATTCATAGCTCTCTGAGAGCAATAATGCCGTGTGAACATACCCTAACTATTCAGGCTGTGGGTGGTTCCACAGCTTCAGGCTCCTACTTCCTGTTCAGGCAGTGGGCCATTCTACAGCTTCAGGCTCCCTCTTCCTGTTCAGGCGGTGGGCCATTCTACAGCTTCAGGCTCCCTCTTCCTGTTCAGGCGGTGGGCCATTCTACAGCTTCAGGCTCCTTCGTCCTGTTCAGGCTGTGGGCCATTCTACAGCTTCAGGCTCCCACTTCCTGTTCAGGCTGTGGGCCATTCTACATCTTCAGGCTCCCACTTCCTGTTAAGGCTGTGGGCCATTCTACAGATTCAGGCTCACACTTCCTGTTCAGTCTGTGGGCCATTACTACAGCTTCAGTCTCCCACTTCCTGTCAGGCTGTGGGCCTACAGCTTCAGTCTCCCACTTCCTGTCCAGGCTGTGGGCGGGCCTACCGCTTCAGGCTCCCTCTTCCTGGTCATACTGTGGGAGGTTCTACAGCAGTGACACATTTCAGCTCTGCTGTTCCTAACTTAGCCTCTTAGCGAGAGATTTGGAGATGGAGGGGGCTTAACAGCAAAGCACAAGATTACAGAGGGTCAGAGTAGGTCAGTAAGAAAGATGAACAAGCTTCGGCACTGCTAAGACACACACCAGGCAGTAATATCACCATCCCAACCACTGCTAAAGCAGATAGAGGTGGTTGGTAACCCAATGAAGCCTGTGTACACAAGCAGGAGATAAGAACTGCTCTAACTCTAAAAGGAAGCAAAATCAGAACAGCAATGTATTTGGTAATAGTCTTTTTTTTTATTTATTTTTTTAACCTTTTGTCTACATGTTTATAGCTTTAAGAGGCCGGAGCGCCGGCGTGTGTCCAGTTTGTGGTTGGTAACGCTTGAGGTGCAGGTGTTTTGTGTTATTTCATGAAGGCCTCAGTCACCAATCTGCTGATAAGAGACGTCTCTGCAGGTCAATACAGCTATGACTTTATCACTATTTCCTCCGTAATCTTCTACACGAGCTCCTGTCCTCTCGCCAGATTTGTTTCCAGTGAATTTGCCTTGGAGATCTGCCACGATTACAATGAACGATGCTCTAAAATTGTGTTTTATGCATTGTAACCACAACTTTATATCCTATGACTATCGGGAAGGGTGGGGCGATGTATACCCAAGGCCCTGCTGCCGGAGCGGGAAGAAGAGGTTTGATCACTGTTGTTAATAGAAACGTGTTAGATCACGGGTGTCGGTCACTTTCCCCATGGGCCACATGGCCATTATTGTTGCCTTTAACGGGCCTTGGTGGGAGGCTACTGGGCCTGGGTAGGGCTGTCAGGGCTGTGCCCCCACCCAGGCCATCTAGTCATTAGGCACACTAAGCAGTGTTACGGGAGCCTCACAAGCATAGGGGCTCCAATTGGTGAATGTCCAAAAAATCCACAGCCAGGACTGCTTAACAGTTTGTGTACTCTTTGGATGTGCACATAGTTAAAAAAACCATGGTGGAGCAGGAGCCACCAGCTTCCTGCCTCACCAATTAGTGTTATAGGCTGCAGGCAGGTGGAGGAGGAAGCCATCAGCTTCCTGCCCCACAAATTAGGTTTCTAGGCTGTAGGAAGGTGGAGCAGGGAGCCATCAACTTCCTGCCCCACAAATTAGTTTTCTAGGCTGTAGGAAGGTGGAGCAGGGAGCCATCAGCTTCCTGCCTCACCAATTAGTCTTATAGGTTGCAGGGAGGTGTAGCAGGGAGCCATCAGCTTCCTGCCTCACCAATTAGTCTTATAGGTTGCAGGTAGGTGTAGCAGCCATCCGTTTCCTGCCTCACCAATTAGTCTTAGGCCTCGTTCACACGGCTTATTTGGGTGCGGATTGGCGCTGTATTGTGCGCCGGATTTGTGCTGCAGTACGGCGCCAATCCGTCGCAGTAATTACGGTAATCCACAGTTCTCATAGAGAACTATGGATTCCGTCTCTCCTCCCCGCTCGGCGAATCCGTCGGGCGGGGAGAAAGTGACATGCACATTTAAACCCGGTGGGAATACGCCCGTGGATAAGACAGTCTATGGGGGGCCGGGGAAACGGCGGCCCGCCCCGCCCCCGTCCGCCCCTTATCACGGGGGATTTTGTGAGCCGGGTTGCCCCTCACAAATCCTCGGGAATAAGCCGGTGAACACGGCCTTATAGGTTTCAGGAGGTGTAGCAGGGAGCCATCAGCTTCCCCTCCCCACCAATTAGTCTTAGGGTAAAGTTCACAAAAAAAGGCTTAAAAATTCGGGACTAATTTTTCGCCCCGCAATTTTCGCCGTGTGGACGGGGGGAGGGCGGGAGCGGGGAATGAGCGGGGGGCCGGCACTCGCCCGGGCCCCCTGACTTTTAATTTCCAGCGGCGCGGCGGGGAGGAAAGTCACATGCAATCCATCAATCCCGTAAATGAATGGGGCCAAGCTGCGCCCCGGCCCCGTAATTGGCTCCATTCCGGCGGTTATTGACGGATTGCGAAAATCCCGGCCCAGTTTGAAAGGCCGGGGGTGAACATGCCCCATTTCTATAGGTTGCAGGTAGGTGTAGCAGGGAGCCATCAGCTTCCTGCCTCACCAATTAGTCTTAGGCTATGTTCACACAGCTGATTCTGGGATGGATTTCAGCCGTACTGCGTGCCGTATTTGCGCTCCAATATGGCTGAAATCCGTCCCTGTCATTACGGTAATCCACAGTTCTCATAGAGAACTATGGATTCCGTCTCCTCTCCCCGCTCGGCGAATCCGCCGCGGGGGAAAAGTGACATGCACTTTATCCACACGCGTAATTGCGGGGGAAATCCTCCCCAATTACCCGCCAAATAAGCCGTGGAACCGGCCCTTATAGGTTGCGGGTAGGGAGCGGGGGCCCATTTTTTTAAATTAGCTTTGGTTGGGTAGGGGGGGGTTTTTGTGTTTTTTTTTTTTTTTTATTTTAATCGTTTTTACTAAGATTTGAAATAAAATTTAAATTTAAATTTTTTCTTGGAACAAAAGCCTCAATCCCCTCCTTGCAATTTAAATTTTTTTTTCTACCCATAGATTAAAGGGAATGATCAGCTTTTTTTTTAATGGATAAAAACCAGCATGTCCTATTCTTTTCTTTGCCATTTTTATTTTTTTTCAGATTTTTTTTTTTTATTTTGTTGTCTTTAAGGATTAGGGGGGCAGCCATTTTGTTTGATTGCTTTTTAAAAGACCCAAAGACATTAGGAGTTGGGCATAGCGCCTGTGAAAAGGGGCGACCCATTTACTTCTATAGAGAGTGTTGTGGGCATGGAGTGTGCACAGGGGCGACCCCCTTGCTTCTAAGGAAGTGTTTTGTGGGCATAGGGAACCTGGGACAGGAGCAACCCTTTTATTTAAAGGAGATGTTTTGGAATAGGAGCCTGTGAACAGGACAGACCCATTGACCCCTTTTATAGGAGTGTTGTGGGGCATCTTTGTGACCTGGGAAGAAGTCAGTGTGCAGGGAGGGGGAGCTGTGACATCTCCTATTGTGACTGGTGGATCCTGTATTATCTATACACATTGGTGTCACCTCTCAGTGTAATCCTGTCTGTGATGATAATGAGGAGACTGCTGAGAAGTGATCTCTACAGAACTGGAAGTGTCAGACTATTATTAGGCCTAGTGGCTAAAGTGAGCACTGCAGGACTAAGGCCTTTTTAACAATATTGATGCTTATTTGGACTATTAAAAAAAAAAAAAAAAAATCTTAAATGTGTTTAACATAAAAACATGAGTTTAAACAATGAGTCCTTTTCTGATGACAGATTCTCTTGTTGCAGGAAATCTAGAATAACCATGTTCTTTCTGTGCAGCGGATCCTTCTCCGATCCTGCTTCGGTCTGGCGTGATGCAGAATAGTCCCACTGAGATGGGGTGAACCCACGTCTAAATCAGAGGCGAACACCGCTTCTGTTCAGTAAAAAACTAAAGGATCCCTTCAGATTTGTGCTGCGGATTCCATGTCTGGCTATTCCGATGTGTGCACAAATCAGGGACAAGGACGAGAATTCATTGGAAACATCTGTGCATTTTGTTCTCTGTTCCAGAACTGTATGCGGATTATTTTCAGAATAGATCAGTAACGGATAGGGCCGGTCAGATGTGATCACTTAGGAGCTCAGTGCATTGCGATAAATGTTAGAAGTGTGTTCCCATAATAAACTTTAATGGTACATCTAACAAAGCCTGATGGGGGCGGGTCTCAACTCTGGGACCCCAACATATCTCGGGTACGGTCTCCTGAAAGTGTCACTCAGTATAAAGAGCAGGAATCGCTTGTGCACAAGTCTCCATTCTGTTCTATGGGATTTCCCAGTTCAGGGGAGGGCTGTGTTCTCTCCATTCTGTTCTATGGGATTTCCCAGTTCAGGGGAGCGCTGTGTTCTCTCCATTCTGTTCTATGGAAGTTCCCAGTACAGGGGAGCGCTTTGTTCTCTCCATTCTGTTCTATGGGAGTTCCCAGTACAGGGGAGCGCTGTGTTCTCTCCATTCTGTTCTATGGTATTTCCCGCTACAGGGGAGCGCTGTGTTCTCTCCATTCTGTTCTATGGAGTTCCCAGTAACAGGGAAGCGCTGTTTTTCTCTCCATTCTGTCTATGGGATTTCCCGTACAGGGGAGTCATGTGTTCTCTCCATTCTTCTCTATGGGAGTTCCCGGTACAGGGAGCACTGTGTTCTCTCCATTCTTCTCTATGGGAGTTCCCAGTACAGGGGAGCGCTGTGTTCTCTCCATTCTGTTCTATGGATTTTCCCGGTACAGGGGGGCACTGTGTTCTCTCCATTCTCTCTATGGAGAGTTCCCGCTACAGGGAGCGCTGTGTTTCTCTCCATTCTGTTCTATGGGAGTTCCCAGTACAGGGGAGCGCTGTGTTCTCTCCATTCTGTTCTATGGGAGTTCCCAGTACAGGGGAGCGCTGTGTTCTCTCCATTCTGTCTATTGGAGTTCCCAGTACAGGGGAGCGCTGTGTTCTCTCCATTCTATTCTATGGGAGTTCCCAGTACAGGGGAGCGCTGTGTTCTCTCCATTCTGTTCTATGGGATTTTCCGGTACAGGGGACCACTGTGTTCTCTCCATTCTCCTATGGGAGTTTCCCGTACAGGGGAGCGCTGTGTTCTCTCCATTCTGCTCTAAGGGAGTTCCCAGTACAGGGGAGCGCTGTGTTCTCTCCATTCTGTTCTATGGGAGTTCCCAGTACAGGGGAGCGCTGTGTTCTCTCCATTCTGTTCTATGGGTGTTCCCAGTACAGGGGAGCGCTGTGTTCTCTCCATCTTGTTCTATGGGAGTTCCCAGTACAGGGGAGCGCTATGTTCTCTCCATTCTGTTCTATGGGAGTTCCCAGTACAGGGGAGCACTGTGTTCTCTCCATTCTGTTCTATGGGAGTTCCCCTACAGGAAGCTGTGTTCCTCCAATCTGTCTATGGAGTTCCCAGTAAAAGGGGACGCAAAGTTCCTTCCATTCTGTTCATGGGAGTTTCCCGTACAGGGGAGCGCTGGTTCCTCCATTCTTTTCTATGGGTGTTCCCAGAAAAGGGGAGCGCTGTGTTCTCTCCATTCTTTCTATGGGGATTCCCAGTACAGGGAGCCTGTGTTCTCTCCATTCTTTTTCAGGTTTTCCCCATACGGGGAGCGCTGTGTTCTCTCCATTCTGTTCTATTGATTTTTTTCCCAGACAGGGGACGCTGTTTTTCTCTCCATTCTGTTCTATGGGATTTCCCCAGTACAGGGGAGCGCGTGTTTCCCCCCTTCTCCTCTATGAAGCTCCCATACAGGGAGCGCTGTGTTCTCCCATTCTGTTCTATGGGAGTTCCCATACGGGGAGCGCGTGTTCTCTCCATTCTGTTCTATGGGGGTTCCCATACAGGGGGAGCGCTGTGTTCTCTCCATTCTTTTTCTATGGGAGTTCCCAGTACGGGGGAGCGTTTGATTTCTCTCCATTCTTTTCTATGGGTTCCCCAGTACAGGGGAGCGCTGTGTTCTCTCAATTCACTATGGCTATCCTGATGTGGATGAATAGTTTAATCCCAGCAGAATAAGCTGCCCCCCTCCAAACTACTGACTCCCATCTAACATGTATCACCTATCCTGATGCTTCTACATTGTTCTGGGGTCAGGATCACCTGCCGATCCTAAGGTCAGGCTGTCTATGTAAAGTCTAATTTTCATAACTCCTTCAAGTCTACTTAATAAAATCAAACCATCCAAGTTCCAAGACTTTATTTTTTTTCCAGATTCTTAGTAAAAATGTAAATCTGAAATTTTAAATTTTAATTTTTTTTCTGATTTACATATTTCCTAGGGAAAAGTTGCATTTGCTGACGGCCCTATAATTAGCGAGGTGAATTGTTTTTTTTTGAATAAAAAATTTCAAAAAAAACTTTTTTTTACAAGGGGTTTTCTTTTTTTTAGACCCTTTTTAGAAGATGTTGTTAATGGCAAGATCCCACCAAACCTTTTAAGGGGCCTTTAACCATCTAAGGATGCCGCCCCCCTCCATTTCTTTTAAAATTAACCTATAAAGGTTTTGGGTTTTGCTTTTTTTTTTTGAATCCTCCCCAAAACATAATTTAAAATTATATAAACACAAAAGCTCACTTCCTCCCCCCTATCCCAAAAAACCCATATATCACAGAGCCCCAGCCCTCCCCCTCTATCATATAACCCATAAAAAATTTTTTTCAAACCCCAAAAAAAGGGGGCTCAGCTCCTCCCCCCCTATCATAAAAACCCTATAAAAATTTACGAGCTTTTCCCCCTTTTTATCAAAATAACCCCTAATATCACAAACTCAGCTCCCCTCCTTTTATCATATAACCCCCATAATATCACAGACTCACTTCCCCTCCTCTACATAAACCCTATATAAACACAGAGCTCCTTCCTCCCCAATCAAATAACCCTATAAACACAGAGCCAGCTTCTCTTTTTCAAACAAATAACCCATATATCACAGAGCTCAGCTTCCCCCTCCCCCTATCTAAACCCTATATATCACAGAGCTCAGCTCCTCCCCCTCTATCCCTATAACCCTATAAATCACAAAATTTAAACTTCCCCTTTTTTCTATCATAAAAACCCTATATATCACAAAGCTCAGCTCCCCTCCTCTAACAATAACCCTATATATCCCAGAGCCTCCCCTCCCCCTATCATAAACCCTATATTTTCCAAACCTCCTCTCCCCCTATCATATAACCCCCAATATCACAAAGTTCAGCCCCCCCTCTCCCTTTTATCCAATTCCCCCCTTATATAACCCAATATCCCCCTCCCTCCCCAAACATATAACCTAAAAAAACAAAAAGAGCTCCTTCCCTCCTTTTCATAAACCCTTTTAAAATCCCAGAGCCGTCCCCTCCCCCTATCAAAAAACCCATATAACCCAGAGCCCCTCTCCTCTATCATATAACCCTATATATCCCAGAGCTCCTCCCCCCTTATCATAAACCCTATATATCCCAACCCTCCCCTCCCCCTATCATAAACCCAAATTTTCCCAGAGCTCAGCCCCCCCCAAAAAAACCCCTATTAAAAAAACCCCCCCCAAAAAAACCAAACCCAATAGCTCCCCTCCCCTATCATAAACCCAAAAATCCCAGCGCCCCTCCCTATCATAAACCCTAAATATCCCAGAGCTCCTCTCCTATAAGCAAAAACCCTATAAATCCCAAAACCCCCTCTCCTCCCATCATAAAAAACCCCCATATTCCCAGAGCTCCCCCCCTCTATCAAATAACCCTATATATCCCAAGCTCCCCCCTCATCATATAAACCCTTTTATAACACAGAGCTCCCCTCCTCTTTCCCTATCATATAACCCCCATATTCACAGAAAACTCAGCCCCTTTCCTCTATCATTAAAACCCTAATACAACAGAAACTCAGCTTCTCTCCCTAAACATATAAACCCCCCTAAATCACAGAGCCGCTTCCTCTCCTCTATCATAAAAACCTATATTTTCACAGAGCTCCCGCTCCTCTCCCTATCATAAAACCCTATATACAAAAAGTTCAGCCCTCTCCCTCTATCATAAAAAACCCTTTTAAATCACAGAGCTCAGCTCCTCTCCCCTAAACATATAACCCCATTTTATCGCAGAGCTCCTCTCCCTGTATCATATAACCCTATAAATCCCCGCGCCCCTCCTCATCAAATAACCCTATATATCACAGAGCTTTAGCTCCTCTCCTATATCAACAACCCATAAAAACCCAAGCCAGCTTTCCCCCCCTCTATCATATAACCCAATATATCACAGAGCTCCTCTCCTCCAAACATTAACCCAAAAAATCACAGAGCTCAGCTTCTCTCCTCTATCATAAACCCTATATATACCCAGAGGGTCAGCCCTCTCCCTCTAAACATACAACCCTATATATCCCAGACTCCTCCCCCTCTATCATAAAACCCTATAAACCCAAGCTTCTCTCCTTTTATCCTATAACCCTATATATCACAGAGCTCAGCTCCCCCTCTACATATAACCCATAATCCCAGAACTCAGCTTCCCCCTCCTCAAACAATAACCCTATATATCACAAAACTCAACCCCTCCCCTTTTCATATAACCCAAAATATCCCCTAAACTCAGCTTCTCCCCCCTCTTTTCTATAACCCCAAATATCACCCGAGCCCAAATCCCCCTCTATCATATAACCCTATAAAATCACAAAACTCACCCCCCCCCCCTCATCATATAACCCTTTTTATCACAGAGCCAACTTTCCCCTTTCCCTAAAAAAATAACCCTATATATCACAGAGCTTCCCCCCTCTCCTCTATCATATAACCCTTTTATATCAAAAGAGTTTAGACTTCCCTTTCCCCCCCTCCATCATAAACCCTATATATCCCAAAAGCTCCCCTCCTCTAAACCCTATAACCCAATATAACACAGAGCCCCGCTTCCCCTCCTTATCAAAAAAACCCTATATTTTCCCAGAGCTCAGCTTCCCCTCCCCCAAACAAAACCCTATATATCCCCAGAGCCCCCCCACTTCCCTTTCCCCCCTCCCCCTTTATATAACCCTATAAATCACAGAGCTCAGCTCCTCTCCAACTTCAAACCCCTAACCCTATTATTTAACAAAACCAATTTCCAAAACCCTCTCCCTCTAAACATATAAAACCCCAAATAAACACAGGCCCCTCCCTATTTATATAAACCCATATATCCCAGAGCTCACTTCTCTCCCCCTATCCTAAACCCTATATAACACCCGAGCTCCCTTCCCCCTTCCCTTTTTCCCATAATTTTTCCCACAAAAACCCCATAATCCAGACTCAGCTTCCCCTCCCTCTTCCTATAACCCTAAAAATCACAGAGCTCCTCCCCCCTCTATCATATAAAACCCCATAAATCACAGAGCCCCCCTCTCCCTTTTTATCCAAATTTAATAACCCTATATATCCCAGAATTACAAAACCCCCCCTTTTTCCCTTTTTAAATCATTTTTCAAAAACCCCATATATCCCAGAGCTCCTCCTCTCCCCCTAACATATAAACCCATATAAAACACAAGCCCCCCCCTTCCCTTTCCCCCTTTCTATCATATAACCCTATATATCACCCGATCCCCCCCTCTCCCCCTATCATATAAAACCCCATAATCACAGAGCTCAGTTTTCTCCCTCTATCATATAACCCTTTTTGGTATTTTTCAAAAAAAAGCTCAACTCCTCTTCCCCCTATCATATTTAAACCCAAAATACACAGATTTTTCACTTCCCTTTCCCCCCTCCCAAAACATAAACCCTAATATCCCCAAAAAAACCTTTCCCAAACTCCTCCCCCATCTAAACCCCTAAAAAAACCCCCCTTTAAAAATATCACAGATTTTTTTCCCCTTTCCCCAACCCCCCTCTCCCCCTAAACATATAACCCTAAAAATTCCCCCGAGCTCAAATTTTCCCCTATCATATAACCCTTTTAATCACAAGAGCTTTCCCCTCCCCCTATCAAAAAACCCTATATAACACAGAGCTCAGCCCCTTCCCCTATCAAAAAACCCTATATAACACCAAACTCAAACCTTTTTCCTTTTTCCTCTATCATATAACCCTAATATCAAAAGAGCTTTCCCCCCTCTATCATATAAACCCCATAAATCACAGAGCTCAGCACCCCCTCCCTCTTTTCATAAAAACCCCCCCCAATTAAAAAAAAATCACAAGCTCAAACTTCTCTCCCTCTACATATAACCCTATATCAAAAAACTCACTTCTCTATCCCTATAACCTTATATATCCCAGAGCTCAGCCCTCTCCCTTTTATCATATAACCCAAAATATCACAGAGCTCAACCAACCCCCTCCTTTTAAACATATAACCCTATAAATCACAAGCTCCCCCTCCTCTATCATTTAACCCTAAAAATCCCCGAAACGCCCTCCCTTAAACTATAACCCTAATATCCCGAGCTCCCCTCCCCCCTTTTATTATAAAACCCCATATATCCCAGACTCAGCTCCTCTATCATATAACCCTATATATCCCAGAGCCCCAGCTCCCTCCTAAAATCATACAACCCTATATAACACAGAGCTCACTCCTCTCCAAAAACCCTACAACCCTATATATCCCAAGCTCACTTTCCCCTCCCTCATCATATAAACCCCAATATCCCAGAGCTCCTCTCCCCATCATATAACCCCATATATCCCAGAGCTCAGCTCCTCTAACAAAAACCCCCATATATCCCAAGCTCAGCCCCTATCATATAAACCCCAATATCCCCCAAACTTCCCGCTCCTCTCCATAACATAAAAACCCTATAAACAAGAGCTCAGCTCCTCCCAACCCCAATTTTTCATTCCCAAACCCCCCAATAAAAACCCTTTTCCCCGAGCTCAGCTCCTCTCCCTTTTATCCCCCCCCTTTTTTTCAACCCTATATATCCCAGAGCTCAACTCCTCTTCCCCAAACATATAACCCCCAAAATATCACAGAGCCCCCCCAAAAAACCCTTCACAAATTTTTAAATAACCCATATATCACAGAGCCCCCCTCTTCTTTTATCCCCTAAAAAAACCCCTTTATATATCACAAAAGCCCTTTTTAAAACCTTTTCCCTCCCAACCCCATCATATAACCCCATATATCACAGAGCCCCCTTCCCTTTCCCCCCTTTTTAAACATATAACCTTTTAAATCCCCAGAGCTCCTCCCTCTATTCATATAACCCTATATATCACAGAGCCCCCCCTTTCCAAACTCCCCCTCCTCTACATATAACCCTAAATATCCAGAGCCCCCCCCCAAACTTCCTCTATCATATAACCCTATATATCACAGAGCTCAGTTTTCCCCTATCATATAATTTCCCATATATCACCCGAGCTCCTCTCCTCTATCATATAATCCATAAAATCCCAGAGCTCACTTCTCTAAACATATAACCCAAAATTTTTCAAGAGCCCTCTTCTCTAACATATAACCCAAAAATAAACACAGAGCTCAACTCCTTTTCCCTTTTCATATAAAAACCCCATAAAATCCAGAGCCCCCTCTCCTCTATCAAATAACCCTATATATCACAGAGCTCCTCTCCTCTATCATATAACCCTATATATCACAGACTCCCCCCTCTATCATATAACCCAAAAAAACACAGAGCTCCAAATCCCCCCCTCTATCATATAACCCTAAAATCCCAGAGCTCGCTTCCCCTCCCTCTATCATAAACCCTAAATAACCCAAGCCAGCTTTTTTTTCCCCCAATCAAAAAACCCAAAATAACACAGAGCTCACTCCCCCTTTTATCATATAACCCAAAAAATCAAAAGAGCTCCCGCTCCTCCCTCAAACATAAAAAATATAAAATCCCAGAAACTCACTCCTTTTCCTTTTAACATATTACCCAAAAATCCAAGCTCCCCCCTCCCTTTTTTTTGGGGTCCACCCCCTTCATATAACCCTATTTATCACAAGCCCACTCCTCTCCCAAAAATATAACCCTAAAATATCTCAGAGCTCAGCTCCTCTCCTCTATCATATAATGTAAAAGTTTAAAAAACATACACACAACATGGAGTTTTTTGTAGTTTTCCTATTGTCTTTGGACACACAGTAGCATTTTTAAAAGATTGGGAAGGGCAAAAGCACCATCTATAGTACGCACAACATGTCGTTGGCGTGGGAAGCAGTAGGGGTTTCAGATACATTTGCGGTAATTACCACACCCTTCCCCCTTAAATTAGGGCCTATTTTTTATGGGTTTTTTGAAAAACCATTTCTCTTCTGGATCTGTAAGAAAACAAACCGTTCCCAGAGGGAGGCTGAGGCCAAGTCCATGCGCCCTTCCCAAATTTCCGTGCAAACAAAAAACACAAAAAGAACTGAAACCCTTTTCCTCAATTTCCCTTATTTTTTTTTTGTGGTTGGAAGCCCAAAAAGCTTGGTTCCTCTACGGACGTTGTGCAGATGCCCTCAAAGAGCGGGAAGGATGGGAGCAAATTTTGCCTATTAAATGGTCTATTAGAGGAGCCCTGTGATTAGTGTCGGACTGGGGTCCCTGCAGCCCACCCCGGGGGAATTGTTTCCCGGCCCACCAGGGGAAATTTAATTTTTGGGCGCCCACCAGGGGGAATTGATTCTCTGGAGCCCACCAGGGGGAAATGAATCTTGGGAGCCCACTAGGGGGAAATGAATCTTGGGAGCCCACTAGGGGGAAATGAATCTTGGGAGCCCACCAGGGGGAATTGGTTCTTGGGAGCCCGCCAGGGGGGGAATTGAATCTTGGGTGCCCGCCAGGGGGGGAATTGAATCTTGGGAGCCCGCCAGGGGGGGAATAGAATCTTGGGGGCCCCCCAGGGGGGGAAACTGTATTTCGGGCGCCCGCCAGGGGGGGAAATTGAATCTTGGGGGCCCGCCAGGGGGGGAAATTGAATCTTGGGCGCCCGCCAGGGGGGGAAATTGAATCTTGGGCGCCCGCCAGGGGGGGAAATTGAATCTTGGGCGCCCGCCAGGGGGGGAAATTGAATCTTGGGGCGGGGGGGGAAACTTGGGGCCCCCAGGGGGGGGAAATTGAATCTTGGGGGGGCCCGCCAGGGGGAAATTGAATCTTGGGCGCCCGCCAGGGGGAAATTGAATCTTGGGAGCCCGCCAGGGGGGGGAATGGATTGTTGGGAGCCCGCCAGGGGGGGGAATGGATTCTTGGGAGCCCGCAAGGGGGGGAATGGATTCTTGGGAGCCCGCCAGGGGGGGAATTGATTCTTGGGAGCCCGCCAGGTGGGGAATGGATTCTTGGGAGCCCGCCAGGGGGGGGAATGGATTCTTGGGAGCCCGCCAGGGGGAATGGATTCTTGGGAGCCCGCCAGGGGGGGAATGGATTCTTGGTCGCCCGCCAGGGGGGAATGGATTCTTGGTCGCCCGCCAAGGGGAATGGATTCTTGGTCGCCCGCCAAGGGGAATGGATTCTTGGGGGCCCTCCAAGGGGAATGGGTTCTTGGGCCCCCGGCGGAATGATTCTTGGGGGCCCACCGGCGGAAAGGTTTTTGGGGCCACGGCGGAGCTGATTCTTGGGGGCCCACCGGCGGAGCTGATTCTTGGGGGCCCACCGGCGGAGCTGATTCTTGGGGGCCCACCGGCGGAGCCGATTCATGGGGCCCACCGGCGGAGCCGATTCATGGGATCTACCGGCGGAGCTGATTCTTGGCTCCAACCAGCGGATCTGACTTTTGGTTCCCACCAGTGGATCCACCTAGCTCTAGCTACAGCTAAGCAGTTCGCATTTCTGTAACTGTTTTATGTCCCGCTGGGCCTTCAGGTTTGGTGAGGGTGTTGGACTTGCACATGGAAGAACACATTCCATGTGTAGCCCTGCCAAACACAAAAGAATAGGACTATCTTTGAGAAAGAATAGCAGTCATCTTAGTCTTGTATTGTGCAGGGATTATCTTAAAGCACCAGTGATCAGCTCCACTGATGGGCCCCAAGAATCCCCTCCACTGGGCATGTGCCCCTTGGTCGCCTGGGACTAGGGTACTAAACCATTGACCACCAGGGAAGTAGAAGCATTATTGCTTTTGCAGAATTAGGGGTCTTCTCTTTTGTCTACACGTCCTTCCTCCACGATAGATGTCTCCTAGATTTTCCAACTGGGTCTTCAGGTTTGTTGAGGGTGTTGGACGTGCACATGGTGGACCACGTTCCATGTGTGGCCTTGTCAGACAAACTAGGATAGGACTATCTTTAACAAAGAAGGGCAGTTATCATTGTCTTGAATTGAACAGGGATTATTCTAAAGCGCTAGTGAGTGGGGATGTGTCCACTGGGCAGCAGTGACTCGGGTAGTGAACCATTGACCAGGGAAGTAGAAATCTACCTGTAGAGGAAATATTTGAATCCATGCTACTGCTTCTAGGGAATTAGGAGTCCTCTGTTGTGTCTAACCATCCTTACTCCTAGATTGTCCAATTGGGCTTTCCGGTTTCTTGAAGGCGTTGGACTTAGACATGGTGGACCACGTTCCATGTGTAGCCCTACTGTACTAACTAGGATAGGACTGTCTTTGAGAAAGAAGGGCAGTCATCATAGTCTTGTATTGAAAAGGGATCATCCTAACGCACTAGAGAATGATGTGCCCACTGGACACCAGGGACTAAGGTACTGAACAATTGACCAGGGAATAAGAAGTTTGTGTGTAGGAAATGCTCTGATTGGTGCTATTGCTTCTGGAGGAGGAGTCCTCTGTTGTGTCTACCCATCCTTCCTCCACTGTAGCTTACTCCTAGATTTTTCAGCTGGGTCTTCAGTTTTGTTGAGGGTGTTAAACGTGGTCCACCATGCGCACGTTGCATGTGTAGCCCTGCTGGACAGACTAGGATAGGACTATCTTTGAGAAAGATGGGTGGTCGTCATTGTCTTGTATTGTACAGGAATTATCCTAAAGCGCTAGTGAGTGGGGATGTGTCCATTGGACACTTGGGCGTTAGATGTCTCTTAGATTGTCAAGCTGGGCCTTCAGGTTTCTTGAGGGTGTTGGACTTGCACATGGCGGACCATGTTCCATGTGTAGCCCTGCCAGACAAACTACGATAGGACTATCTTTGAGAAAGAAGAGGAGTCATCATAGTCTTGTATTGGACAAAGATCAGGGGACCATAATTAAGTGCTAGAGAATAGGGACGAGCCCAATGGACACCAGGGACTCGAGTACTAAACCATTGACCAAAAGGAACGTTGGTGTGAATAAGAAGTCCTCTGTGTCTACTCATCCTTCCTCCACTATAGCTTAAATCGTCCCCCCTCATTCCCCAGGGAATTCGAAGTTTGTGAGTAGGAAATGCTCTGATCGGTGCTATTGCTTCTGGAGAATAAGGAGTCCTCTGTTGTGTCTTCCCATCCTTCCTCCACTATAGCTTACTCCTAGATTGTTCAGCTGGGTCTTCAGGTTTGTTGAGGGTGTTGGACGTGCACATGGTGGACCACATTCCATGTGTGGCCTTACCGGACCAACTAGGATAGGACTATCTTTAATAAAGAAGGGCAGTCATCATCATTTTGAATTGAACAGGGATTATCCTAAAGCGCTAATGAGTGGGGCAGCAGTGACTTGGGTAGTGAACCATTGACCAGGGAAGTAGAAATTTACCTGTGGAGGAAATATTTGAATCCATGCTACTGCTTCTAGGGAATTTGGAGTCCTCTGTTGCGTCTAACCATCCTTACTCCTAGATCTTCCAACTGGGCTTTCAGGTTTGTTGAGGGTGTTGGACTTACACATGGTGGACCACGTTCCATGTGTAGCCCTATGGAACAAACTAGGATAGGACTATCTTCATAGTCTTGTATCAGACAAAGATCAGGGAACCATAATTAAGTGCTAGAGAAAAGGGATGGGCTCACCGGACACCGGGCTAGAGACTAAAAAACCCCTGACCCCCAGGGGCGTAAGGTTTTTTGGAAAAAAGTCCTCTGTTCTACCCCTCCTTCCCCCATATAGCTTACTCCTTATCTTTCCCAATGGGGTTTCGGTTGTTGAAGGGGGTTGGGCTTTCACATGGTGGACCATGTTCCGTATGTAGCCCTGCCGGAGAAACTAGGATAAGACTATCTTTGCGAAAGAAGGGCAGTCATCACAGTCTTGTATTGGACAAAGATTAGGGGACCATAATAAAGTGCTGGAGAATAGGGATGGGACTAGAGTACTAAACCACTGACCACCAGGGATGTAGAAGTTTGTGTGAATAAGAAGTCCTCTGAGTCAACCCATCCTTCCTCCTCTATAGTTGATCCCCCTCTCTCCCCATATACAATCTGATATTATCTTATATATTATATCTATATGTAGAAATTCCTTATAATTAGTCTTCACGTTGGCTTGTATTTCACAGTTGATCTCTCTCTTTAGTCATTGCAAACCGCTAAATCCTCATAAGACATTTTATCGAGTTCCATTCCTTGACCAGATGGAGCTTCCTGGACAAATGTCCCCATTGTTTCTCACGAGAATGCACGCACCCTACTCGTCACATCTTGGCAGCATTCATTGCTTTTCAGTGGAATTATACATTGCAAATACATTAACCAGTGCAACTAATGCAGGGGTGGAGCATTCGCCCCTTGCCAAAATCTTGACTACTGCAAGAACCAGTAGTCGGCTCATCGGGTTAAAGTTGACTTTTAGTGCTCACGTCTAGCAGCTGGCTCTGGGTGTTGCCTGTAGAGTGAATTCTGCTGCAAAGACCATGGACATGGGTGTGAAATCTCGATGTCCGACAAATGATAAACACCCATGGGTCCACTATAGAATTCATCGAGAGGAACCTTAAGACTGTCAGGTCGGCGTATTCATTTTTTTCTCTGGTGAAGGCTCCGATGTAGACTCTGAACTGCGAAGGAAAAGAAGAGCCATTATTGGTGGTTCATCTGTCAATTATCAGAAGCAGTTTCTTTAGACTTAGAAAATAATTCCAATTTTGTAAATTTTGGGTGACAGGTATCATAAGTTTATGGTTTATATACACATAAGAATGAGTTTCCTTACCAATATGATGAACAACGGTTAATGGTGGGTCATCTGTCAATTATCAGAAGCAGTTTCCTTAGATATAGCAAACAATTACAATTTTGTAAATTTTGGGTTGAATGTCCCATAAATGGATGATCTATAAGAATGCGTTTCCCTACATAAATTCTCAAGAGCGGTTAATGGGGTTCATCTGTCACTTATCAGAATTTGTCTTTTAGAAAAAAATAATTTTTAATTTGGTCGATTTTGGGTGGAATGTGCCATAAAAAATTTATGGTATTTATAACAAAAAAGTGGCTCTACAAACAAAATGAAAACGGTTAGTGGGGGCATCTGTCAATTACCAAGCAGTTTCGTTAGATTGGAAAACAATTAAATTTTTAAAAATTTTTGGGTTGAATCCCCCAAAAATGGTTTATATTTTAACAAAAGAATGTGTTTCCCACAAACTTTTTTCTAGGCATTATGGGGTTATCTGTCAATTATCAGAATCAGCTTCTTTAGAAGTATAAAATAATTAGAATTTGGTAGATTTTGGGTAGAATGTGCCATAAATTTATGGTATATTTATACACAAGAACGTGTGTCTCTACAAACCAGATGAACGGTTAGTGGGGGTCATCTGTCAATTATCAGAAGCAGTTACCTTTCATATAGAAAACATTTACAATTTAGTAAATTTTGGGTTGAATGTCCCATAAATGGATGATATGTAAGAATGTGTTTTCCTAAAACATTTTCTACAGCAGTTAATGGGGGTCATCTGTCAATTATCAGAATCGGTTTCTTTAGACGTATAAAATAACTAGAATTTGGTAGATTTTGGGTGGAATGTGCCATAAATTTATGGTGTATTTATGCACAAGAAAGTGTGTCTCTACAAACCAGAAGAAGAATGGTTAATGGGGGTCATCTCTCAATTATCAGAAGCAGATACAGAAAACAATTACAACTTTGTACATTTTGAGTTGAATGTCCCATAAATGGATGTCTAAAAAATCTTTTCCCCTACAAAAATTTCTCAAGAGGGGTTAATGGGGTTCTCTGTCACTATCGGGTCAGTTTTTCTTTAGATTTTAAAAATAACTTGAATTTTGGGAGATTTTGGGGGAATTGCCATAAATTTTTTGGTGTTTTATGCATAAAAGTGTCTTACAAAAAAGGGAAAAATGGTTAATGGGGTCTCTGTCAATTTTTCAAAATCGGGTTTCTTTAGACGTATAAAATAGTTTGAATGTGGTAGATTTTGGGGGGAAAAAGGCCCTAAATTTTTTGGTGTATTTTTGCAAAGAAAATGTGGGCTCTACAAACAATTAACCATTCCTCATCTTATCAAAACGGCCGTGACAAGAACGCTTGTCCCTACCAATATCATAAAGAGCGTTTAATGTGGGTCACCTGCAATGATCAGAATCCGTTACTTTAGACAATTTTGTAAATGTGGGTGGAATGACCTGCAAATGTATGATGCATTTATACATAAGAGCATAAGTCCCTACCAACATATTGAAAAGTCATCTGTCAATTATCAGAAGCAGTTTGTTTCGATGTAAAAAATTACAATGTTGTAAATTTTGGGGGGAATGTACCATAAATAGATGATGTATTCATACACAAGAACACGTTTCCCTACAAACAAGATGAAGAGTTGTTAAAGGGAGTCATCTGTCCGTTATCGGAAACAATTTCAAAATGAAATTATATTGAAATTTATATGAAATGATAATTTTGTACATTTCTGGTGGAGTGTACCATAAATGTATGTGTTGATGTGTCCTCACAAACATATAGCAAAAAATAACATGCATGAATGACATGTATAGAAAATCAGCTCACCAGGTGTGTCAGACCCACATTGGTATTGGAGGCATGGTGGAGCTCGACCACAGCTCGGAACCGGCTTTTAAATCCAAATGGGCAGTATTAAAATCCCCAATTTTTTTAATTAAACATGTTAAAAAAAAACGACGTGTCGGATGCACAATCGACTGGGCGGTATAGCGATACAAAAGAAGACTAAGTGCACGCGTTTTGAATCAAAGGATCCTTATTCATAGCGTTATGAACAAGGATCTTTTGATCCTTTTCGGATTTTGATACTGCCCATTTGGATTGGGAGCTGGTTCCTACATTCTTAGAAAATTTCCTCACAAACAAGATATGTGGTTCTGTGGTAGAAAATGTTGAGAATTTCTTGGCATATGGTATAAAAGACAATTTCACTGTTTAAATAATGAAAAAAACGTTACTTTTTTAAACTCGCTCCGTTTTAATTCGGCCTATGACATCTTTATCAGTCACATGATACTGCTGCCAATCACTGGTCTGAGTGGTCACATGGCATTCATACTGGAAGCAACTGCTGAGACCAGTGATTGGTTTACAAAAAAGATCATGTAGGACTGGGGTTTTGGGGGGCCCACCTGGCGAGGGATTCTTGGGCCCACCTGGCGGGGGGAAATTCCTTGGGCCCCCGGGGGCGGAATGGATTTTTGTGGGGCCCCCCGGCGGAAGGGGGGTTTCTTGGGGCCCCCTGCCCGGAAGGGGATTCTTGGGGCCCACCTGGGGGAGGGGATTCTTGGGGCCCACCGGGCGGAGGGGATTCTTGGGGCCCACCGGGGAGGGATTTTTGGGGGGCCCCCCGGGGGGCCGATTGAATTTGGGGGCCCACCGGGCCGAGTTGATACGGGGGGGACCATTTGGGGCAGGGGTTTTTGGGCCCAAACCCCTGGCGGACTTGAACTTGGGGCCCCCCAAACAGCTAACTCACCACTTTACATACCTTTCTTTCTGCCTTTCTCCATGAAAAGCAGCTCTAGGTCCGCCATGCGCAGGGGCCAACTGCGGTTCTTCCTTCCCTCTGGGCCTGATAATCTCTAATCTCCGGGAAACACTGTTCTCAATTTTTTTAGAAAGGGATATATTACCCGGTCGCTACATTTTTTCCGGGGTTGGGCTTTCTAGGGGGAAGAAGAAATCTACAACCCAAAAACAACACTGCTGGGGACCATAAAAACTATAACCGAATACAAGAATAACTATATTCATCAGTTCTGTTGGAACAGACTCCGATAACATGTTTTGTTGTTGGAGAGCTTAATCCCATTGACAAATATTACCTGTTTTGTACTCGGTATTAAACGACTGATTTACAGGTGAGGGAAAGGTGAGAACATAATGATAAACGCCTTTCTGGGCCGCGGGGCACATTCATAGGGGTTAGGGGTTTGGCGTTCTTTTCCAAAGTCAATAAACTTTGTAATATTTCCTTTGTATTTTGTTTTCTGGGGTTTTCCCCCTTTCTTTTCGGATCCGTCTTTCCCCTTTTTTACGGGTACAGTTCCTTTTGGACATTTTTGAAGGGGCAAATAGGGGGCCATTTAATACCAGTTTAAAATGTGGGAATATACCAAAAACCAACCAGGAAGGGTACCCACGCCAGAGCAAGGTTCAACCCTTTAAAACCCAAGGGCCTCTTATATTTTAGTTAACCCAAATGGCCAAGAGGGGTCTT
>JAODAL010050547.1:0-27328 GCA_025379985.1 Phyllomedusa bahiana
GAGGGAAAAAATTGGGAAAAACTGTGGGGCCCTTGTGGTTTTTGACGAGAGAAAGGCTCTGTGCCCGCATCTTGCCCCTCTCCTCCTCGCGCTGGGGACCTTTTTTTTTCAGGGGTCCAACGATCGTTCCAGAATAAATCCCCACAAGCTCATGCTGAAAAGGGGGCATTGCCCCGCACTGAACCATTTTGGTGGCTTCTTCAAAACGGGCAAGGATTTTGCAAGTCTTTCCCCCCTGCCTCCACTCTCGGTGGCTCAACAACCCGAGGCCCCGCCCCGCGCTTGCAGCCATGTGTCATTTTTATGCGTAATGGCATTGGCTGCTGCCAAATCGCGGAAATTTTTGGGGGGGTGGAATTTCCCAGCGTTTGCCCGAAAACAATGAGGGGTTGACGGGGAGGCCGAGCAAAAACGTGAAACGCGCCCAGGGGGACGAAGCAGGGTGCGAACGGGGGAAAAGGCGAACTTGAATTTGACCCTTCCCAGAGGCAGCCAACCCGGGGGTAGCCTTTAAAATTTTGGAAAAAGGGTTCATGCATGTGCCAGGAAAGGGGAGTCCCAGCCACCGTCTTAAGGGCGGCCAAGATTTCCCCCTTATCGCACACCCCAACTTGCCGGCACAAGGCTTGTCACCCACAGGCGCTCGGTCTCGTTGCGGAAGCCGTCCACAGCCCCTTACCTTGTGTGGACGGTCCAAGACAGATTAATTTAACACGGCCGGTTTTCTCTGGGCCTGATGCCCCAGAGGACCTTGGGGGGAAAAACCGCCACCCCGCGGGTTTTTGAAGACGTGCCCGAGCCCGAAGCCACCGCCCCCCCAGAACACCACCCACTCACCCAAGGGGGCTGTCACAGAGTATAGCGGCCTTGGGGCCGTGTTACTAGTATGTGTCGGGTCAGATGGGAACTTTTCGGCCACAGAGCAGACAACTTGCTTGAAATTTTAGATGGCAGTGGGGGCCCGGGCAGGGACGGCTTTTCTGGCAAGAAATGCTGCCGGCATCTGGGTTTTTGGGGGGGAGGCAAGGCCATGAGTGGGGAACCCCTTGTGTCCACCGCGGGAAAAGGGAACATTTCCAAGGCCAAAAGCTGGCAATGCCACATTCAGGCTTTTGGGGTTTGGGAAGGTTTTGGTTTAAAATGTTTCTTTTCTCCCCAAATTTGGAAGACAGAAGGGGGCCCTGCTGGGATTTGGCCGCTGTACGGATGGGGCGGGTTTCCGGCAAAGGGGGCGGAAGGAGAAGGGGGTAGGGTGGGTCTCGGGTGGTGCGGGGGTATTGGGGGGGCGACGCTGGAGGCTAAAGGGCGGAGGCTATCCCGGATCATAAACCTGGGAGGCATGGGAAATTTCCCCAATTTGTTTTGGTGGTGGCAGGAGGGGGGGACAGGGGGTTTTGGACAGGGGTTTGGGGGCCCCCGGCGTGGGTTTGGGGGCCTTTTTTTGGCCCAAAGGGTGTTTGCCCCCCTTTTTCAATAAGGGGCATTGCCTCCCATATAACTAACTTTTTGGTGGGGGTTTAAAACCCCCTTTAAGGGGTTCTTGCCTCTATTAGGGCGTTTACGGCAAAGGGGGCCTTAACATGAGGGTAAAAAACAGGGGGGCCCTTGGTAAAAGGGAAGGGGGCCCCAGGCTTGGATTCCTGGCCCTTTTTTGACGGGCATAAGCGGGGGAGGGGGGTTTGGCGCTGACCGGGGGGCGGGGGGAAATCAATCAGGGACTTTTCGGGGGGGCCCTCCCCCTTTTTTAGGGGAAACCCCGGGTCCGGGCACACCAAAATGGGCTTCCCCCTTTTTAACGGGTTTGAAGGGGCCACCAAGAAAATTCTTGGGGAAAAGCCACTTTGGACCCGAAATGTTTTAAACATCATCATCAACCCGGTAACTTGGTCGTCCTTTGACTTTTCGGAAACCAGGACCCGTGGGCCCCAAGCAAGGGGGAAATTTGAAAGGCGTTGCCGCCCCCGCCGGGGAGTTTTTCCCATGAAACGGGGGCTTTTTCCTTTTCCCCTCTGGGGCACCAGTAAGGGGCGTCAGAGCAGAAAAACCCATCCTTTTTGGGCCCTCTTGACCCTTTTAACATGCCTTTGTCCCCAACCGCTTTTTGTCATCAAAGAGGTTTCAGAAAAGGGGAATTATCCACAGTGGGGGGAAACACGAGTTTGACATTGGGGGCTCCCTTTCCATGTTGGAGGGGATGCGGTTTGAGGGCGGGGAGGGAAAAACTTTTTTTTCCCCGGGGGGGGGAGGGAGGGGGTTTAAGGCTGCTGGTTTTGCAGGTTGCATTAACCACTAAGGATAGTTTGGGGCGAGGGCTGTTCGTTACTGAGTTTTACGGGGGCCCTGCCCCAAAGCTTTGACAGGCCTGATGGCCCTGCAATGTTTGGTCCGCGGGCAGCGTGTTGTGCCGCGCGGGGAAGGAGCCCTTCTTTTGTAACCCTACCTCCATGCCCCTCCCCCCCCCTTTTTTTGCTGGGCTACCACCGAATTTCGTCCATTTTCCCGAAATTAAAATTTTTGGGAGAAGGTTTTTGGAAAGTTTTTGGAAATTTCTTTTTTAAAAAGACGGCAAATCACAGCTTTTTCCCAAATGTCTAAAAATTCAAAAAAAAATTGTGGTTTCCCAAATATAATGCAAAGTAGATCAAATAAAGTAAACCCAAAGCTGGCCGGGGCCCCCCAAATTTAAAAAAAACCCTGAAAATTGTATTCGGAAAAAAAAAGGTATTTTTTCCCACCTATAAATTCCCCTGGGGTAACTCCCAAAAATTGCTGGATTAAAAATTTCCCTTTCAAGGGGGCCTTATAAACCCAAATCGGGGATTTGGGCAAAAGTGCAAAAAACCCGTTTTCTGAAAATGTATTGGAAAATAAAAGGTTTTTTTGGCACCTTTTCCAATTCACCCGGTGGTGACTAAAAAATTGCTTAAATTCACTTTTAAAAGGTGCAAGGTGCCTCAATAACAAAGCTGTAGGGGCACCAAAGAAAAAAAACACGTATCTTTTATTTATTGGGGGATAAAAAAAGGTTTTTTTTGGGGCACCTTTTCAATTCATTTGTGGTAAACTACCAATTGCGGGTTTAAAAATTTTAAGAAAGGGGGTGGTCAATAAACCCAAATCGGGACGGGCCAAAAAGTGCAAAAAACACGAAACAAAAAAGTATTGGGGGAAAATTTAAAAGGTTTTTTTTGGCACTATCAATTCCGGGTGCCAAAAAAATTTGCCGTTTTCAAAATTTAAAAGTGAAAGGGGTTGCCCAATGAAAAAAAAGGCTGTATTTTGCGCCAAAGTCAGAAAACACAAATTCTGAAATTTATTTGGATATTAAAAGGGTTTTATTTTTGGGCCCCCTATAAACCCTGTGCTACTTCCCTGGATTCTAATTTAAGTAAAAAGGGTTTTGGTTTTAAATATCAACAAAGGTGGAAGGGGCCCAAAATTTGAAAATGAACACCTACCCAAAAATGTTTTCCCTGATAATAAAAGGGGATTTTTGGGCCCTAACAAAGAGCCCTGCAGTTACTAGAAAAATGTGTATCCTAAAAAATTAAGGCTCCCCAAAAATTCCAAAAAATATTTAAATTTAAAAACTTTTAAAAAAAAAGGGCAAATTGCAATGTCTACAAAAAATTTCTTGGAAACTTTTTTCCAGTATTTTTTAAATAGAGCTTGTCTTTTTCGTATAAAACAAAAAAATTTTTTGCACCTTTCAATTCACCTGTGGGTGACTATAAAATTGCTGATTCAAATTTGTGCAAGGTGGATATATAAAACAAAAGTGGAAGGGGGCAAAATTAAAAAATGAACACCTATCTGAAAAGTATATGATAATTTAAAAAAAAAAGTTTTTCATCTAACAAAGAACCTGCAGTTTCTAGAAAAAAATGTGTATCCCCATAAGTTCAGGCCCGCCCCAAAAAACCAAGGAAAAAATTTTTAATAAAATGTTAAAAATAAAGCTAATTTCAATGTCTACAACCCAATCTTGGGGAAATTTATCCCGATTCTTTATAGAGCTTCTGTGTTCGCCCCGCGGGGGCCCCCCCCTCCCCTTTCCCCCCCGTGACTTTAAAACCCCGTAGATGCTCCCCTTTTAAAAATTTTCAACCCAAACTATATAAAAAAAATTCCCCAAACTCTAAAACTAACCAAAATTTTTAAGGATCCCCCAGCTAATAGTAGAGGTTTTTTTTATGTTAAAAAATATAATAATTTTGCTGAGCTGTTGGAAAAAAAGCAGAGCGCACATCCTTTTTCTCTGAGACGCTGAGAGAAAACCCGAGGGGAACAGGAAAAGTGTTCTATGTAAAACGGGGGTCTTTTGATTTTTTTTCCCGCCAATCGCAACCCCTACACATCCCAGTCATTTAAAGTCGCACACCACATCCCCCCCTGTTATTCTTTAAAACTGATTTGTGGGGCCCCCAAAAAATTTCAGGAAGCCCCCAAAAAAAGGGGCGATCTTAATAGGGTGTGCACAGATTTTAAAACCAAAATTTTGCATGATTAAAAAAAACGATCACCAAAAAAAAACTGTGCCGGGTTTCAAAATTGTCGAAAATAATCGCTCAAAAAACTATAGCTTACGAAAATTATTAAAATCCTTTTTTAAAAAATTTCCCATACCACCACCAAACAAATAAAAAAGGGATTTTATATTAAATTATAAACTTTTAGGGAAACATTTTCTTTTAAATTTTTTCAAGTGAATCACAATCTGTTAAGTTCCCTTTTGTGGGAGATACCGTTTTTTCAGGGAAAAGCTGAGGGAAACACGGGTGTTTACAGGGTTTATCTAGTTTCCACTGTAAAACACTGTGGCCAAAAGGGACAGCCACTGAGGACATATTTCTATCAAGGTTTTTGTTTCTTTCCCGCCCCCCTTCCCCCAAAGCCCACAGCATCCCATAATTTCACCCCTGCTAGTGAAAACAAACCCCGCACAGGGGCTTCCAAGTGGGCAGTTTACCCGACTCCCAAAAGGGAAATAATTTTGGGCCCCTTTTCCCCGCTCCCGAAAAAGGAAGGGTTTACAGGTTTTTAAACTGTTTTAGGGGTTTTATGGGGCCCAACTTCTTTTTAATTTAAAAGGGGCCCGAAAATTTTTTAAAAAAGAAATTTCAGGTAAAAGTCCTTTTTTTTTGCCCTTTTTAAATATTTGAGAAAGGGTTTTCAATTTTTTTCTGCTGTTACTTCATAAGATTCTCCCGGGGAAATATAACCCTCTTTTAAAAAGGGGTTTTTTTCCGGGTACAAAGATATATCTAAAATTAAGGGGGGGGGTTAAAAAAAATCACTTTTTTTAAATTTGGGTTTTCATTACCTAAGTCCTTGGGAAAAGTAGTTTTAAGTTTTCTGTGATTGTTTTCTATTTTGTGTGCTTTGTTGGGACACCCCCCTTTTTCTGTGATTTTGGGTTTGTCAGGAAAACCCCTCCGGAAGGGGTTTCGACCTGGCACACCCATGCACCCGTGATTTGGGTGACGAAAATTTCATTCAGCCTGTTGGGATTTGGCCCTAAACTAAAAACAAATATCAGAACAAAAACTAAAAAAATAAGTAAAAAACCCCAAGGTAATAGGAATTTGGAAAGCATTATGCTAAGGAAAATATGAAAAAAACCTTTTAAATCTTAGTTTTCAGTATTTTTTTTTAAAGTTGCATTTAAGCTCCCACCCAAAAAGTCAAGGGGGGTCCCAGGCAGGGGAGTTTCCCAAAACTGAATTTTTTACCTCATTGGCGTCAATCCAGACTGCAACTTCTTTAGGGAGTGGTAGGAACTACAATTGGATTATCCTGCATGGGTTTTTTAAAAAGGGAACTGGGGTGCAGCAAAACCAATTTAGAATTTTCCATTTTCAAAAAAAAACTACAAAAAGTAATAAGGGTGTGACATCTAAAATATACTTTGAAAAACGCAAGCAAAGGTTTCACACGAAAAAAGGGATTAGCTACATCTAACACAAAAAATAGGGCACACTAAAGACTAAATAAAAACCCCAAGGTATATAGGGAAAATTGGAAATTTCTTTACGCTAAGGAAAAAAATGAAAAAACCGGGACTCTTGTTTTTCAGTATTTGATCAAAAAATTGTATTAAGTCACCTCCCAAAAAGTCAAGGGGATCCAAGAGCAAAGGTTTAGTTCCCCCACTGAAAAAATTTTTTCACCAAAAATTTTGGGGGGGGTTGCAAACCCCATCCTTGCATTAGAACATTAAAAGAATCTGTGACGCCGAATTTTAGGCGCATTACGTTTTGAAAAAAGCCAGACCAGGGTTTAAAAGGGGGTGGCTTTTCCTGAGTTGTGTACGGGCCACAAATGCTTCTGTATGTACGGGCCCCGACTGGCCTTTTGTATTTACGACCCGTAGAAACGGTTCAAAACATTTGGTGAAATTTACCCTGAATTAAAGGATTTTTGAATTTTCCGGGCAGTGCCAAAAGTTCAAATGTCCCCCCTAAATGATCTGATCTGAAAGAGAAATCCCAAAATAATTTAAAGAAACCAAAATTTTTTTTTTTAATTTTAATTTTTAACCCTTTAAATAACGGTGGAAGGCTTTTAGATTTTTAAAAACTGGGTTTGTCATTTTTCACAGTATATTATAATAGGTCAGTGAATTACTTTTGACTTTACCTAGGGGCTGCGTACTTTTTTGTTTTTTTTAAATAAAAAGTTCTAATTAAAAAAGGGAAAGAATAAAGTTCCCCCGGGCAGGGAGTGAATAAATTTTTTATCTCTTCCCCCTTTTTAAAAAATGGTTTTGTTTTATGTAGTTTAAAGGCAGAAAATATACGGGTAGACTGGGTTTAAATTTCTAACCTTGCCGGGAAAAACATTTTGCTTTTTTTTAAAGGAACCCGGGCCTTTTCACTTTTCAGCTTGTGCTGTGTACTTTGTGGGCCCGCCCCTCAAACATATTTTTTCAGACAGCTTAAAAAAACATTGAAAAGTAACCTCTATTCAGTGTCAAACTGAAGTTTTCCTAGGCCAAAAAATTTAAGTTATTCCCGGACCCCACCTTTCTTTTAAAACACTTCGTTTTTTACTTTGAAATAAAATTTTGTCCATTTAACCCCCCTTTAAAGCTTTTTTGAAAGTATAAAGTCATTTACTTTCAAGCTTTTAAACCCTATGAGGCGGGGGCCCGTTTTTAGGGAAAAAGCCGGGTTTCCCACCACTAGTAAGAGGGCTCAAATCCCAGCACTTAAACCCTGTTAAACTGCGGAATGAAGCTGACCAAAAACAACTAAAAGATTTATTTTAAAAAGGCTTTAGACTTTCACCCCCTTTAACCCCTTTTTTTAAACTCCATCCCCCTTTCAATGCTCAGACTTAAAAGGGTTTTTCTCACTACAAAAAAAAAGCTTTTTAAAGTTTTTAAAGATCTTTCAAAAACAAGTTTTAATTTCAATTGTTTTTTTTTAACAGTGTTTTTACCTAATTTTCCCAGATAACCCCTCTTGTATGGGCTGTATCAGCCCCCTCAGGTCACTATACTACAGAAAATATTCGATTTCCCTGAAGGCGCCAGGTGGTCATATAGCTACATACCTTTTCTCCTCAGGAGCTCACCACTGGGAAGGGCCCGTGCAGCCAGAGAAGCCCGGGGAAAAAAGCCCGAAAAAAAAAAAAATTAAACTGAAAAAAAGAGGATGAGGTAAGATGAAAATTTTATTAGGAAAATAACTCCCTTTTTGTTAGGCCTCCCCTAAAATGCCCCGTTCTATTTTTTATTAACCCTGCAAAAATAAAGTTACAAAAATAAAAAGTACTATAAATTAAACCCCCTTCTTTTTCCATTTAACAGATAAAAAATAGACATATCTGGTATCATCACATCTGTAAAAGTATGTTCTAACACTTAATGTTATTTATCCTTCACAGTGAACACCAAAAAGTAATAAATACTCAACACAAAATTGTGGTTGATATATGAAAGGGGCGGGGGTTTAAAGTAAATTTAAAAGTTTTATGCCAAGCAGGACTTTTTAAAAGTGCCAAAGATAGGTCAAATGTTTTTCTATGCTATTTCCCAAAAAGTCCGGTTTTATGATGGGTTTATCCCCTGGGGTTTAACCAAAGAGGGGGATTTTTTTGAGAAATTTTCCAAAAAGTGGAGTCTAAGAAGGGTCCCGGGTCTTTTTTACCCTTCCTGCCACAAAGCAGGTTTGGGCTTTGTGCGGGAGATCCCAGATCCTTAACCCCCGATGTGACCCCACTGGTTTGGGGACAGCCGGGTGCACGTGGCAAAAAGGAAGAGACAGAAGGGAAAAGTCTGTGGACCCGGTTAAAGAGGGTTTTGGGAGACGGGGGAAAAAAAAAAACCCGCCCTGTAAAAACCGGACAGCCGGGAGGCAAGGCGAGAAAAGCTTAGGCCACAAAACAAGGGGCAATGTTCAGTAAAAATTTAAAAAAGGCGGCCCCAAGGGAAAATTTCAACCCAATTTCACTGGGGCATTTTTCTGGAAAAAGTGAACTTATAAAAGTTCCCCGTGTTGGGGGAATTGGGGGGTCAATGGAGATTGGCCCTTTTTAAAAATCCAAGACAGGGGAGCGGGGTATGTGCATGCAGACCAAAATTATTAACAGGCACCCGGGGGATAGAGACAATGGAGCCCCTACGGTGGGGCCCCCTCGTTTCAGCAAGGGATATTTTGCAACCCAAAAACTCCAAATTGCTATGTGGGCATTTTATAATATTGTTTCCCCAAACTAAAATATGAAAACTGTCTTGGGGTTTAAGACTTTCCCAAGAAATTTGGTTTTAAGACATAGGGTGACATGTATGAACGGGGTTTGGGGCCAGATATCTTGGGGTTTTTTTCAGCCCGATTTCCACCAGCCCTTTCAAACATTTTAAAACTTTCCCCCCACGGGGCCCCTAGGGGGCCCCTTTTTTGGGGGGATGCAGGAGGCGGGGGGCCCCTAGAATTCCCTAGTGAAGCATAGATTTTCTAGCTTTTCCCCCCTTTTTAATTAAAGTCAGAAACAGTGGTATTACCTGAAGCCAAAATTGTTCGCCTCTGGAGCGCTGGAATGCGTCTGAGTCTTGGACCCCGCTCTGTATAGTGGGTTCTTTATTCGGGCGGAATTCTAGCAATTAAATTAATGTGCATGAAATTTGGGTCCCACGGCAAATTCATTACTGTACCAATAGTGATGAGCGATTAATTGACCAATCGTCATGGGTCGATAGTCGATATCGGGCAATTATTCAATAAGATTATCCGATAGTCGGATAATAGATTATCGCGATGACATTAAAGTCTATGGGAGAGGGAACAACACCTTCATTCTTACACCCAAAAAGGGGATATGGAAGAAGAGATGGAATTATCATTCCTCAACCGCAAACTGTATACGGACTTACATCTTAGGCAAGACAATTAGGTTATAAAAAAGCCAACAGAAAGAAAAAATACACAGACCATTCACTATCCTGTTCTTGCACCCACAGCATGACTCTTAAAACCTGCATAGAGTGAGACCAACAAATTAAAAGTTGCCAGTAAGGCAGTAATGATTTGAACCCATCTTTTTACTTGAAACAGGGACAATTGAATATCCCTTCGTCCTGGAACGACAGCATGAGCCCAAACCTGCATGACCACAGGATTAAAAAGTTGCCGGAAAAAAGGACGTCTTTCCAACCACCATTTTAAGTTGAAACTAGACATTAACTATAATTGTCCTGTTACCCGCAGGATGGGACCATTTAAACCTGTTTGACCCACAGAGATTTAAAAAAAAGTACTGGGAAAAAGGAAGGTCTTTCAAACCCCAACATTTAGTTGACTGGGACATTGACTATACCTGTTCTTGTACCACGTATGGGGACCATTAACCTGTCTGATCCCACAGATTAAAAAGTGCAAGAAAAAGGAGTCTTTTAACACACCATTTTTAGTTGACTGGACAATTGGGACTATACTGGTCTGGACACCGCCAGTATGACCATTAAACTGTACTGAACCCCAAATTAAAAAAAGTTGCTGGGAAAAGGAATCTTTGTACCACCATTTTAGTTGAAACTGGACACAGTTAATCTATATCTGTTCTGTACCGCAGGTATTGACCCATTAAAACTGTTCTGGAACACAGATTTAAAAAGTGCCGGGAAAAGGAGTCTTACTTTGAAACCACCATTTTTTTAGTTGAACTGGACATTAGCTATATCTGTCCTGTTACCCGCAGAATGGACCAATTAAAAACCTGTCTGGTCCCACAGATTAAATTAAAAAGTGCCGGAATATAGGAGTCTTTCTAACCACCATTTTTTGTTTCACTGGACATTGAACTATACTGTCTGGGCCCACAGCATGAGCCCAAACTGCATGACCCCACATTTAAAAAGTGCCGGTAAAAAGGATAGAGTCTTTCAACCCACCATTTTAGTTTTCACTGGACCATTATGGGACTATCCCTGTCCTGGGCCACAGCATGACCCCTAAAAACCTGTTTTGGGACCCAAGATCACCATGTGGCAACTATGATATTTTGTTACAGTGACTCTCATTTAGTATATTTTTTGGTTACTACTGACATTTGTTTACAGAATTTATTTAGGGGGAAGTATTATTTATAGTTTTTACATTATTACCACTTTTGCTTTTTTTCCAAGTGTGGATAACTTACAACATACACCCCTCCCTGCAGTTTTTATTAAAGGTAATGTTTTACAAGTGTAGATGTGTTAATTCGTTCCACTCACCTCATATGAAATCACAATGTCCTTATTCATCCCCTTAAACACTTCTTAGTTGAGAAGAACATTTGCCATCCTGGGCTTCTGACACTGATTCAGCCAATACAATTCATGTGTCCATTTTTCTCCAAATCCTTCTTCATTGATTAGGGACAGACTCCCCTGGAGATCAATTGATGTAACCCATAGTGACTTCCAAGCCCAGCCCCAGAAAATTTTAAGTCTCAAATTGTGCAATTGTTGTCCAGCCCTGGAGGGCCCTTTTGACATACTTATCCTCAAAGAAATTCCACCATTTTTCAAAAATAGATTTTTTTTTAGAGAAATTTGAAGCACTACCTGATTTGTTCCCTAACGGTGAGGCCAGTCGCTGCCGTTCAGCCATCTGTTAACACGGAGGTCCAGTGCCAGGGACTTACAGTGGGCTAGCAGTGAGAGGGAGCCAGGCTAGCGTCTGTCATTTATTCGAAACACGCACAGGTTTTCAGCAGCCAGGGCCGGAGTTACAGTGGGTGGGTGGTGAAGATCCAAAGGGCTGGCGTCCGTCATCTATTAACACGGTTAAAAATGCCGTATGACCGCAGCATGAAAACAGTCACATGACAAGCAGAGTGCGGGGGAAAGCGGGACAAGTGAGGAGGTCAAGACCTCCAGCCTATCCTCAGTACACAGGGTCAAGACCTGGGGGTAGCACTTGGCCTCTCCGTATGAGGTGCGGTCCAATTGAGCTTCACTTGGGAATATAACTGGTGGTTAACGCTCCTGTTCCACCCAGGTGCATTTTTTCTTGCATTATTTTTCTCATTTTACCTCAACGTGCTGGAGGAAATGGTCTCTGTACTTTGTTCTCGGTCCGTGCTCCCATATCCCATGTCCTCTGTATTAACCTACATCTGGTTTCAAGTTTTCCTGTACCTCCCATTGGTTACAATTTAGAGGAATTTTTTTTACCAGCTATTTGTACATGGGCAAGTTTTTTTAAGTAGTTTTAATTAATAGAAAACACCATTTTTTTAAAATAGGCAGGATGGAATCCCAACATTGTCTTTGTTTTCTCTTTTTTAATTGTATTAAAAATGGGTTGTCTCAAATAAAGGGGATTGCTAGCTATGTTAAAAAGATCTTGCAAAAAAAAAAAAAGTACATTTTGCCAATACGTTTGTCCATTAATACCGTGTTCCCCATTACCTATTCCTGTTTCTGACAGCACCCATCACCCTTAGCCACTCTTGAACAATTGTGAAGAAACCAAATGTCTGTTAGAAACAAAAAAAATTTATATTAGGACCTGTAGTTATAGCTGAATGCCACAGCAAAATTGCCCCCCAAACGATTCAAAAACATGACCATGAAGCCACTTTTTGACAATTGTGAAAAGAACAAATGTCTGTTAGAAACAAACATTTTTTAGAAATAGGACCTGTAGTATTGCTTGCATTTCAAAGCAGCATTGACCCAATAATTATAAAAATGGACTTTCAGCCACTTGTTAAAAAATTGTGAGGAGAATGAAATGCCATTAAAAAGCCCCAATTTCTGTTCCAAAGGACCATGATTATTTGCTGTATCTCACAGCAACATGACCCCAAAAAATTATAAATATGCGGACTTCTCAGCCCACTATTTAAAATTGTGATGGAGAAATGCCACTTAGAAGCACACATTTCTGTTCAAGGACCATAATTATTAGTTGTATCTCCACAGGCAAAACATGACCTCAAAACATTGACAATGCCCGGAATAATTTTAAAGATAAAAAGTGAGTAAATGGTATTTACGGGTGTTGTCATGAATCCGTGCTGTCTTTTACAGTCTCTTCACAGACGCAACAACCAGCAAAATGAATGTTGGTGAAAAGGGAGTAGTGTTGAGCGATTATTATCGACAAGTTGAAATCGGCAACCAGTTTTTATGTTAGATCGGAAAATGTTTTAGATCAAATTGCGATAATTTAGGTTAAAAAATCTGTGCGATCATCTATTAATGATCGCACCATTTTCGGCGGCTTTTCTGTCATTTGCCGGCCACAGCAAATTCAGCTTACGAGAATAGAGGGCAGGGTGAGATGTGTGTGCGACATCATGACTGGGATTGTGTTTATGGTTGCGATTGGCTGGAAAAAAAATCACATTGGGGGGACCCTCGTTTTACAATAGTAGAAACAGCTCTTTTCTGTTCATGATCAGTTGTCTCTCAGCGGTTCATAGCGTAAGACGTGCACTCTGCCTGTGTACCAAACCAGCTCAGCAAAATTATTCTTTTTCTTCCACAGAGAAAGCTCTACTGTTCTGTGATCCTTACAAAAACTTAGTTTATGTCAGGAGATTGGGAAGATTTTTTTTGTAGTTAGGTAGAGAATTTTAAAGGAGCTATCTACCGCTGTAAAGGTCACAGAGGTGAGAGGTGGGGGGGGGGGGGCCCCGTGGGCGGTAACACAGACAAGGCTCTAATAAAAGAATTTACTGGAAAGTTCACCAAAGGACCTTAGTATAGGACAATGCACTGCAATAGTTATTATTATTAACAGTTTTCTATTGAAATATTTCCTGGGATTTATTGGGCAGCCATGACTGAACTTATTATTAGGATAAACATTTTTCTAGTAACTGCAGGTCTTTGTTAGGTGAAAAAACTCCACTTTTATTTATCAGTTATAAATTTCAGGTTAGGCTGTTCTTTTTTAACATTTTGCCCAATTCCTGCTTTGTTGATATAAGCCACCTTGCAGTTAAATTAGGAATCCAAGCAATTTTGTAGGTCAGCACCAGGTTGATTAGGTGCCCAAATAAATACCTTTTATTATCCGAATACATTACAGATAGTGTTTTTTCCCTTTTGCGCACTTTACAGCTTTGTTCATTGAGGCAACCTTGCACTTTAAAATTGTTGAAATACAGCAATTTTGTAGTCACCATCAGGTGAATTGAAAGGTGCCAAATATACCTTTTATTATCCGAATACATTACAGGATACGTTGTTTTTTGCACTTTTGCCCAGTCCAGATTTGTTGGATAGAAGCCACCAGCACTTAAATTGTGAAATACAGCAAATTTTTGTTGTTTACCACAGGTTGAATTGAAAAAAGGTTGCCAAAAAATACTTTATTTTATCCCGTATAACATTTCAGATACGTGTTTTTTCAACTTTGGCGCAGGACGCTTTTGTTGATAGATCTACTTTGCAGTTAAATTTGAATCAGCATTTTGTTTTGGATTTGAGGGGATTTGAGAATAGCTGTGGATTGCCGTTTTTTTAATAAGAGGACTTTCCAAAACTCTTTCCCCATACCTTCTCAAATTCTTTATATTTCTGAAACATGGGAGCGAAATTGAGGTGGTAAGCGAACCAAAGAGGGGGGTAGGGACCATGGAGGTAGAGGTACGAGGAGAGAAGGTGCTCCTTCCAGTGCTGGCGACAAACACGCATGCCAGCGGGATCGTCAGTTGCCAGGGACCGTAAGGCCTGTTCATGCGCTGGGTCAGGGCCCTGTGAATCTCAGTAATTGTAACAGCGTCGCCACAATCTGTCCTTCAAGTGGTTAATGCAAACCTGGCATTCCCAACACAAATTGTCATGTTTTTGAATTTTTGGTGGGCATTTTTGCCTGTTTGAAAATTTGAGCTAGGACTAAGGTCCTATTTGTATAAATGTGGGTTTCTAACAGACATTTGTTCTTCACAATTGTCAAGTGTGGCTCAAGGGTGATGGATGCTGTCAGAAACAGAATAGGTAGGACCCATGTTAATGGGAACCACATAATAGCAAAATGACTTGTTTTTTGCAAGATCTTTAAACATAGCTATCAATCCTGGGCTCCTGGGTGGGAACAAGGGAGCGTTAACTACCCAGGTTTTCCAAGTTGAAAGCTTCAATTGGTCCGCACTCATTCGGGAGGGGGGGGAAATTAGCGTACCCCAGGAAATAGAAAGTTATTATGTCCAGTGAAACTAAATTGTGGTTCAAAGGGGACTTCCTTTTCCGGCACTTTTTAATCTGGGGTCATGCAAGGGTTTGGGGCTCATGCTGTGTGCCCAGGGACAAGGTAATTGGATCTAATGGTCCAGTGAAACTAAAATGGTGGGTTGAAAAGGAACTCCTTTTTTCCCGGCCTTTTTTAATCATGGGGTCATGCAGTTTGGGGCTTCTACTGTGCCAGGACAGGGATAGTCTATGTCCAGTGAAAACTAAAATGGTGGTTCAAAGACTCTTTTTTTTTTCCCGGCACTTTTTAATTGGGGCATGCGGTTTTGGGGGGCAATGCTGTGGCCCAGGACAGGTATAGTCAATGCCCCATGAAACTAAAATGGTGGTTAAAAAGACCCCTTTTTTTGGGCATTTTTAAATCTGGGGTCATGCAGGTTTGGGGTCATGCTGTGGCCCAGGAAAGGTATAGTCAAGGGGTCCAGTGAAACTAAAATGGTTTTTGAAAGACCCTTTTTCCGGCACTTTTTAATCTGGGGTCATGCGGGTTTTGGGGGTCATGTGGGGCCCCCAGGACAGGTATAGAAAAATGTCCAGTAAAAATTTAAATGGTGGTTGAAAGATCCTTTTCCTGGCACTTTTTAATTTGGGGGTCATGCGGGTTTGGGGCTAGCTGGGGGCCCGGAAAAACGTTAGTAAAATGTCCAGTGAAACAAAATGGGTGGTTAAAAGACCCCTTTTTCTGGCACTTTTAATCGGGGTCATGCAGGTTTGGGGTCATGCTGTCCCCAGGACAGGTTATAAGTAGTGAAAAAAAAAAGGTGGTTGAAAGACTCCTTTTCCTGGCTTTTTTAATTGGGGGTTTCATGCGGTTTGGGGCTATGCTGGGGCCCCCAGGACACGTTTTAGTCAATGTCCAGGGAAACTAAAAATGGGGGGTTTTAAAAGGGACCCCTTTTTTCCGGCCTTTTTAATCTGGGGTCATAGGTTTTTTGGCTATGTGTGGCCCAGGACAGGGAATTCAATGTCCCAGTTCAAGAAAAATTTTGGTTAAATCATACTCCCTTCGGGCACTTTTTAAAATTTTTTGAGTCATGCGGGTTTTTAAGGGTCTGCGTGGTGAAAAGAAGGGATAGTGAATGGTCTGTGATTTTTTTTTGTGGTTTTATAACCCAATGTGTTTCCAAAATTAGACGTATCCATTGACTGTTGTGGATGTTAATTCCAGCTTCTCCCCCCTGTTTGGGTGTAAGGGAAAGAAGTGTTGTTGTCTCCCATAGGGGCTCTAATGGGCATCGATATAATCTACCATCGACCATCAAAATTTTTTGTCGATGATGGTCGGCTACGACCATGACTAATGCGTGGCCAACGTAATGCTCAACACTCGAAAAGGATTAAAAAAAATTTCAGTAAGAAATGATCATTTTAAAAAAAAGTTTTCAAGAGGACCATTTCTGTTTTTAAAAGGAATGTGAATAGACCGGCAATAATCGGTGACCTCGGGGAATTGGGGCCACAAAAAATATCAGAGATCCATGCCTGATTCTCTTGATGAAAAATAAAAAGATCCCCATTTCTGTGGAAAGCCCGGATGCGTTTGTCGTAAGACTCCCCAGCTGTGCTGAAGGTCCGCTCAGATATGACGTGGCTGCTGGGCAGGAAAACCCTCTATGGGGGCGACCAGCCGGGGGCCATTCGTCCATTTTGGATACCCATAAGTCATTGGGGCCCAAACAACCCAAAAACATGGGCTTTGAACGCGATGTCTGCACCATATTTTAAAGCTGGTCTCTGTGTTTTGGATGGGGCCTGCATTGCATGCTTGGTGAGGTGGAAAATTTTAAAGATTGCCGAGGTCACCCATTAGGCTTCGCCACCTTGCCTGTGCTGCTGCTGCCGTACGGCTATTGGCACCTACTCTGCACGTCGCTGTGTTGTTCCCAACGTGACATTTGAGGAAAAACGTGAAGCAGCCCAAAAACAGATGTCTCCATTGATAATCAGAAAGGTTTCCCTTTCTCATTTTACTCTCTATTTGGGTGGGGGGGAAGGGAAATCTGAGTTTTGTTTTGTACCCGGGGATCCGGAGGGGGCCACCCAGTAACTGTTGTTCATTTTTGATGGCCTTAATGCAGATCATGTTGGGGGGAAATGGAGCTCCAAGCACCATGTGAGAGAGGGAGCCTTGATTCCCAAGCTCGGGGTCGGGGGGGCACTAGAAAAACTGATCTTCCCATTTTCCCTCCTCCGCCTCAAATTCCCCCCAAACCCTTTCCAAGGCTGGACGTGGGAACGTCGTGTCTGGGAATACCTCCTCCTCCTCCCCCGTTCCTCTGGCACGCTTCAACCAGCCCTGACTGCCTCAGAGAATGCACCCTGAGAGCTGATCGCCACCTTGCACACCCCGGGGACCCAACCCTCCTTTTGAAGACCGATAAATTGTGAAACTGTGGGGCCTTGGGGGTTTTGACGGAGAAAAAGGCCCGTGCCCATTTTGTGTCCGTCTCCTCCTCCGTGCTCCCCGGGACCTGTTGTTTCAGAGGGGTCCAACGACTTTCCAGAACTAAATCACCAAAATCCTTTGCTAAAAAGGGGGATTGTCCGCACTGACCTTTTTTTGGTGGCTTCTTCAAAACTGGAAAGGGTTGGTGCAGAGCTCTTTCACCTGCCCCACTCTGGGTGGCTAAACACCCCGAGGTCCCCTGCTGCTTGTCAGCCATGTGTCATTCGACTGCGAAAATGGCATTGGCTGCGCCAAAATTGCGGGAGCAGTGGAGGGGGAATTCCAGGTTTTTTGCCAGCAACAATGAGATGGTTGACGGGGGCCGAGCTAAAACCTGCAGCGCACCCAGGCGGGACAAAGCGGGTGCGAACGGAGGAAGTGCAAACTTAGACTTGGGCCCTTCCTCAGCAGGCAGTCCAGACCCGGGGGGGGGCTCTTTAGAAATTTCGGGACGAAAGGGTTTCATGACATGTCCAGGAAAGGGGGATGTGCTCCGCCTACCGTTTTAAAGGCGGCCAGCAGTTTTCCCCCATTATCGCACTCCCCCTTTGCCTGGACAAGGTTCTTTCACCCAGCCACGCTCGGTCTCGTTGGGGAAGCCTCCACAGCTCCTGACCTGTGTGTGGACGGGTCTCCAAGACAGTTTAATTTTCAACAGGGCCCTTTTTTCTCGGGGGCAGTGATGCCACCAGGGCCCTTTGGGGGGGAAAAACCCTACACCATCCCTGGGGTTTGAAGAGCGTCGCCAGCCTGAGAGCCACCGTCCCCCCCAGAGATCCACCCAGTCACCCAGGAGTTTCACAAATATATCACCCTTTGGCTGTCTTACTTTTCCATGTGTCGGTGGTCAACGATTTTTCCCGGGCCCAGATGCAGACAACACGCTTGAAATTTTAGATGACACGGGGCGGGCCAGGCAGGGAGGGCTTTTCGGGGCAAAGAAAATGCCTGTGACATGGTTTTGGGGGGAAGCAAGGGCCATGACGTGGGGGAAAACCATCTGTGTCCACCAACGAAAGGCAACTTTTCCAAGGCAAAAGCCTGGCAATGCCGCATTCGGCTTTTGGGCTTTTGGGATTTTTTGGGGTTTTAAATGTTCTTCTCCCCCCAAACCTGGAAACAAAGGCGGCTGTAGAGGCCGCTGTAGGGCGTGCAGCTAAAAACGGGGGAAGGGAAAGGGGTAGGAAATGGGTTTTGGGGGTGGGTAGTACTCGGGTGAGGGGGAGGCTAAAGGGAGGTGACCCCTGTCATGACCGAGAGCATTTGGGCAGCTGAGGACGCTTGGTGGGGCGGAGGAGGAGGGGGCGGAGACAGAGGGTGTGACAGTGGTTGGGGGCCCGCGTCGGCGGGCCCTTTTTTTTGGCCAAGTGTGCCTCCTTTTAAACTCATGCATTCGCTGTATGTGACAGACATGTTGGTGATGGTTAACCACTAAGGTTCTTGCCAACTTATGCTTTAGGGAAAAAAGGCGGAAAATTGACTGTGGGGAGTCAAGGCTTGCTCAAAAAAGGCCCGGGCTTGAAGGCCCCGGACCTTTTGACGGCGATAAGCGGGGAGGGGGGTTTTGCGCTGACCGTGGGGGGCGGAACAATCACCGCTTCGGGGACCACCCTTCCCTTTTTGAGGGGGGGGGACCCGAAATGACACAACCCACCTTCCCCCGTCCTGATGAAGAGCTCGCAAGCAAATTCTGCTGAAAAGACCATTTTTGGATCCGAAATGTCGTATCATCATCATCAAACAGGTACCCCGTCGCCCTGACATTTGCATTAAAGGACCCGGGGAAATACAAGCAAGAGGGACGCAAGGCTTGCCGACCGCCCGGGATTTTTGCCATTGCCGGCTTCCTTCTCTCCTCTATGGCATCAGTAACTGGGGTAAAGGCAAAAAAATCCCCTTCTTTGGTCTTGATTTTTTTAACATGCCTTCTGCCCCCAAACCGCTTTTTTTGTCATCAAAGAGTCTTCAGAAAAAAGATTATCCCCAGGGTGGGTACACGATTTTGACATTTGGGCTGCTTAAATTTGGGACGGATGCTGATGTGCTGATGACACATTTGTGGCCGGACTGGGAGGACGAGGAGATAAACTGCGGATGCAGGTTGTTTTAACCACTGAAAAAACAGATTGGCGCGCTGTTCGTTACGAGATTCACAGTGCCCTGACCCAGCGAGGGGACGGGGCCTGACGGTCCTCCCTTTGACGATCCGCTGGAGCGTGTTGTCCCCACACTAAAGGGGAGCACCTTCTCTCCGTACCTCTACCCCCCTGCCCCTACCCCCCTCTTTGCTCGCTTACCACCTAATATCGCTCCATTTTTTCAGAAAGATAAAAATTTTGAGAAGGTATGGAAGAGTTTTGGAAAGTCTTTTTTTAAAGATGGCAAACACAGCTATTCTAAAATCCCTAAAAATCAAAACAAAATTGCTGGATTCAAATTTTATTTGCAAGGGGGGCTCTAAAAACAAAGCTGGCCTGCGCCAAAGTGAAAAAACACGATCTAAATGTAAAGGGGATAATAAAAGGTTTTTTTTTTGGCCCCCTTAATCACCTGTGGTGACTACAAAATTGCTGTTTTAAAATTTTAACTGAAAAGTAGATCTATAAACAAAGCTTGATGCCCAAAAGTGAAAAAAAAAACCCTGTCTGAAATTTACGGGATAATAAAAGGTATTTTTTGGCACCTACAATTCACCTGGGTGACACAAAATTGCTGTATTCAAATTTTAACTGCAAAGTAGCTCATAAACAAAGTTTGACTGACCAAAAGTAAAAAAAAAAACCTGTTGAAATGTATAGGGGATAAAAAAGGGTATTTTTTTGGGGCACCTATCAATTCACCTGTGGGATCGAAATTGCGTTTTCAAATTTAACTGCAAAGTACTCTAAAACAAGCTTGACTCCCCAAAAGTGAAAAAAAAAATGCTAAAAGTATTGGATAAAAAGGTTTTTTTTTGGCACCTATAAATTCCCCTTGGTGACTACAAAATTGCTGTATAAAATTTTAACTGCAAGTAATCTACAACAAAGCTTGATGACCAAAAGTAAAAAAAAACCCCTGTCTGAAAAATGAACGGGATAATAAAAGTATTTTTTGGGCACCTACAATTCACCGGGTGACTACAAAATTGCTGTATTCAAATTTAACTGCAAATAGATCTATCAACAAAGCTTGACTGACCAAAGTGAAAAAAACCCTGTCTGAAATGTATACGGATAAAAAAAGTTTTTTTGGGGCACCTATAAATTTCCACCTGTGGTCTAAAAAAATTGCTGTATTCAAATTTAACGAAAAAGTAGCCTATAAAACAAACTTGCTGCCCAAAAAAGTAAAAAAAAAACCCCGTTAAAAGTATACGGGATATAAAAGGTTTTTTTTGGCACCTATAATTCACCTGTGGACACTAAATTGCTGTATTAAAATCTAACTGCAAAGTAGCTCATGAAAAAAAGCTTTGACTGAAAAAAAGTAAAAAAAACACCTGTCTGAAATTATACGGGAAAATAAAGGTTTTTTTGGCACCTATCAATTCACCTGGTGACTACTAAATTGCTGTATTAAAATTTATCTGAAAAGTAGACTTTTCAAAAAAAGCTTGACTGACCAAAAGGAAAAAAAAACCTTCTAAAAAATGTATAGGATTTTAAAAGGTTTTTTGGCACCTATCAGTACACCTGTGGTGACTACAAGTTTGGATTCAAATTTAACGAAAAGGTGGTCAAATCAACAAGCGGCCTGCCCAAAGTGAAAAAAAACACGTATCTGAAATGTTTTCGGGAAAATAAAAGGTTTTTTTTTGGCACCACAATTTGGGGTGACTAAAAATTTGCTGTTTTCCCCAAATTTTAACTGCAACGGGCATATAAACAAAGCTGGCTGGGCAAAATTTAATAAAAACACCTATCTGAAATGTATACTGATAATAAAAGGGGGATTTTTTCACCTCAATAGACCTGCATTTTACTGGGAAAGATCTGATCCAATATAAGGCAATGCATGTCTAAACAAAGTTTTGTAGATCTCCTTTAAAATTTTTCTGCCCAACTACCTAAAATTTCAATCCTGATTAACTAACTTCTAAAGGGTCACAGCTGAAAGTAGAGCTGGGAAAAAAAAGAAATAATTTTTGCTGAGCTGTTTGGACAGAGGCAGACGCACCCTAAAGCTATGAGACGCTGACACACACTGCATGAACAGAAAGGGCGTTCCCCCAGCCAATCGCAAAACCATACACACGCAGTCATGACGCGCAAAAACCCTCTCACCCCGCATATTCTTAAGTGATTTGCTGGGGGGGCCAAATTGACAGGAAGCCCGAAAATGGCGCATATTAACAGATTTGCACGTTTTTAAACCCAAATTATCCGTGATCTAAAAAAACCGATCAACGTAAATACCCTGCGATTTTAAATTTTTCAATAATAATCGCTCAATACTAGTCGCCAATAGTGTTCTGCCTCCTATATGTCAACCAGCCCTTGAACATATGTCATAACAAATATTCTATGCTACCAGAATGACCTAGTAATTGAAGAACAGGAAAACTTTTCTGTGGGCACTAAATTACGGGATGCAGGTGCTTAGTTAAATTTTTTCCCTTTATGCAAAAATCTTTGTGTATCAAAGCTAATAAAACACAACCATCAGCCATCCATGTTAAAAAATCTGTTTTCACTAGAGTTTATTAACTTGGGGAAAAATCCCAGGGGGATGTTTTGAAGAACAGAACAAGCCAGATGCATGCTTAAAGTCCCTCGTAGTTTGAGAAAAATACCAGCTGTCTGATTACAACTTTCCGCTCATTGAAAAATGGCTACATGTACCAGATTCATTTTAAGCTTTAAAAAAAATGGTTTTGATAAATTAAAAAGGTTTTTTAGGGACATTCTGGTGTTTCATTACAGTGAATGGTAAAAAGGGTAACTGAACACAATGGTTTCCTTAGGGGGGAGTTTAAAAATTTTTTTGCAAAGATGGGAAGACTTGAATTTTATGTACCTAGATAGAGACTGATAACCCAGACTGGGCAGATGCTCTGACACAAAAGTGCCTCAAAGATTTAACATAATACATTTTGGGGAGAATTATGATCGGTTTTTCACCCTTTTCTGGGGTAAAAAATGCGCCTAAGTGGCCGGCACGAATGTTTTAGGGTCATTTTTCTAAGACTCGACACTTTTCCAAAGCGCTTTTCATGAGGGGGCATTTTGGGGGGCTCACCCACACTTAATATTTGACACATATATGAAGGGTTTCGGGAAAAAAATGGCACATTACTGCCGAACAGGCGACCTATTTCATTGTGGGCTGCCTGAGCCAAAAGGAGTCGAAGTGGGAAAATATTTCCATTGGGCAAAAAATGTCCAATTTTTTCTCAACTTACACCCCGTACAATAAAAAAAATTAATTTTAAATTTTCTAAATTATTTAAATTTATAAAAAATTGTATCATATAAAATTAAATAAAAAAAAGTAATTTTCCCAAAAATATAAAAATATCTCCCATAAAATGCATTTTAAATTTTTAATAGAATGTAAAAAAATAATTTTTCATTAAATAACCCCCGAGTTGTTCAGATTTTTTTTAATTTTTACTACATTAAATTTGAAATGTTTTTTTTTTCTGCTCTCACCCTTTATTTAATACAGCAAGAGCCAGCACACCATAGATCTGGCGGTACCTGTGGTCCACCCCGCAAAATCATATCATAGTTTCTTTCATGACATTACTCTAAAGACTTTTTTTTTATTTTCCGCCTATTTAAGCCTTCAACATGTTTTGGCGCAGTACTAATATTTTGTAATGCGCCCAACACATAAGTGAGACCGGTCGAACTTTAGACCTCATTTATAATTACATAAAAACCACTTTCATAACTTCATACAATGAACACGAGACTCACAATTCCTTCGAAGCCCCTTCTTTCATACATGTCTCCCTTGGAGTTGACTTTTTGAAACCTTTCTGGTTACATGCCATTGGATCTTGTTTAAATTTTGATGTTGGACCAAACCCAATAGTGCGGACGATAAGTTAAGGGGTTTTATGTTACAAAAAACATGCTCAGATTATGGGGGCAGTAAAAATAAGCACTTTGGGGAATTGGGGGGCTTTACCCCTGTCACTTGGTTTAGAGAAAAATTTAGCTTCTCTTTAAATCGTCTTCTTTTTCTGCGTTGCGGTCAGAACGCCCCCCGGTGTTTTTCGCACCCTAGACACGCCCCCACGTGATTGGCTGGCTGACATTTCATTCAGCCCGTTGGGAACGCCCCGGGGGAAATGCCCCGGCATTCCCCCTGCGCTGTGATTGGCGCCTGCACCTTTGTTTACTCCCCTCTGAGCGTTTAAAAACGATAGTAAACCAAGGTCTCTGGTTCTATTTACATCTCCCCCGCTTTTTGGGTCATGTTTGGGCAATTTTTGGCTGTTTAAGGGGCTTTTGCCCAAAAGGTTGATTAACCCCCTCACAGACCACCTTAACGCTACTTGGAAAAAAAAGGCGTTCTGTTCCTCAAACGGTGCAAGCCCCGCCTCCTTATGACGTCACACCTTAGTGAAAAACATAAGGATTCAACACTGTGCTGTAAAATCTGCTTGGGTAGTGCAGTGCTTTGGTACAGGTCGCAAACAAGGGTTGGAAAATTAAACCCCTCAGTATTTTTTTTTTTTTTTCTTTTATAAATTTTACACATATGAAAAATGAAAATATATGTGTAGACATCTATAATTTTATTTTATATACACACACAAAGCCCCCTATATTGTGTCCTATCCTTGCAGTACACCAAGCATTCCAACATATGTGATACAATGCTATATTCTGGGGGGTGAGACATGAATAGGGGGGCTATGTTTGTGTATATATACATTATAGAGTTAACATATATATTTTAGGTCTCTCTAAATATGTGTAGAATTTAGGGGGAAAAAATATACCCTGTGGGGATTTGAACTCCAAACCCCCCCGTTGTAAAAAGAAAGTCTACCACTGCTTACCTTGCACCACCAGCCCAAATTAGTTACAAGTGAGCAGGGCCTTCTCTCAAACTGATTTGTTCTTCCCCCAGTGTTTTTTTACTCAATTTTTATTGACAGCAACAGAGACTTTTTTTGAGCTGACATTTTTTGTTGATAAAAAATCTCTGCCCGTTGCAGTACAATTTGGAGAACACCACTAGAATTTTAAAACTTTCTGGCTTTTAGTTGTGTGAAACTAAGAAATACAGGTGCTTGCTGGAGTTGGAGCCTCAAAGGGTGCAGAAATAAGCAGGCAAGGCTACAGGCGTTCTGCATCCCCCGCTTCAAAACAAAATGATGATGTACAGTTCTTCATGACGACAGACGCCTCCTGGAGGAGAGCACGCCCGCGACAGGGGAGCACACCCCTGCATTTTTAAACTCAAAACTTTAGAAAATTTGCTGGCACAGAGCACTCAAACGATAACACCCCTTTAACTTTAACTGCTTAAACAACCTTAAGGCTACGTTCACACGGCAATTATTGGGACATATCTCGCCCCGTAATTCGCGCCGTACTGCGCAATAATTTCGGTAATCCAGTTCTCATAGAGAACTATGGATTATGTCTCCTCTCCCCGCTCACACAAGCGAGGAGAGAAGTGACATGTCATTTATTCATGGCATATATGCGCCGTGAATAGTGAATGTCCATGGGGCTGCTCCCGAGCACATGGCGTAATTGCGGGCGAAAAACGTCCCCGCAATTACACTATGTGAACATAGCCTAACACTAACTAAGGGTCATAGTTAGAGATGGGCGAATTTCTCAAAAATTTTGGGTTTGGGGCACTTTTTGCCCGGGAAATTTTTCCGGGCAAAAAATTTCTTGTCCCGCATTTTCCCCCACAATCGGGGTTAAAAAACAACTATTTCCCGGCTTTCACAGAGCCCGCAGGGTGGGGTTAAACGTTTGTGCCTTTCTTAAATATTTCCCGAGGGGGCTTTTTTTTTTGTTTATTTAAAAATGTTGTGGGTTTTTTTATGACATGCGATTGGGGCCCCCCGCCTGTTATAATCGCTTCACAAAAAAAATTCCCTGGGGACTTTTTAAGGGGGGCCAAAACTTTACCAAAAAAAATCAAAAACGGGAAAAAGTAGCCTTATAAAATTTATGGCAGCGGGGCGCTGGGGAAAAAAAAAAAAGCTGAGGGCCCCAGGGGGGCAAACATCAAATGACAGAGTGTGGAGGTGAAAGGCGGGCCCCGCCACAGGGCCCTATGAGGTCGACAGTGGGGACAATGACATTCTGAAGGTGGGGAAAAAAAGGAGTAGGGCCCCCAGAGTGGCACAATTTAACCCGAGAGTGGAGGTTACCGGCAGCAGCAAAAGAGGTCAAAAGTTTGGGACAATGAAAATTCTGGGGGTGGCAAAAACAAGGGAAATAGGCCCAAAAAGTGGCACAATGACACAGTTTTGGAGTTGACGGGGGATCAAAAGCAGCAGAAGGGAGGAGGTCAGACAGGGGACAATTTACATTCTTTGAGGTGGCCCAAAAAAAAAGGGGTTTTTGGGGAACCCGAGTGGCACAATGGGCCAAAAAAATGTAGGTCACGGGGAGGGAGCCACAAAACAGCAGCATAGGTTTGACAGCGGGACCCAAGGACACAGTTGGGAGGGCAAGGCAACAGCCCGAAAGGGGGGTCAAACAGTGGCACAATACATTCTGGAGGGTGGGAAAACAGTTTGTAGGGGCCAAAGGTGGGACAAGGAAAAGGGGTGGAGGTGACGGCGGCAGCAGGGATGAGGTCAGACAGTGGGGACAAATGACTTTTTGGGGGTGGGGAATAACTGGAGTAGGGGGCCCCAAAGTGGGGCCCAAAAACAGAAAAGTGGAGGGGATGGCGCCCGCAGCATTTGGGGGGTCCTTGGAAAAAGTGGCCCCCACGAAAATTCTGGAGGTGGGAAAAACGGGGGTTGGCCACAGGAAGGGGGCACAATGGGCAGGAGAGGGAGGTGACGGCAAACATTTTAGCATGGGGTTTTTAGGGAAATGGGAAAAATGAAAATTCTTGAGGTGGGGGAAAAAAGTTTGTAAAACCACAGAGTGGCACAATGACAAAAGAGTGGAAGGGTGGCGTGGAAGGAACCCAAAGAGGAGACAAAAGGGGACCCAAAGATATTCCCGGAGGTGGGAAAAAATGGGGTTTGGCCACAGAGTTTCACAATGGGAGAGAGTGGAAGGGGACGGCCCGGGGGATAGCATGAGGGCAACAGTGGCACAATGGGCATTCTGGAGGTGGCAAAAAATGGGGTAGGGCCCCCAGATGGCACCAAAAGACAGATAGGGGGAGGGTTGGTGGCAGGAGCAACGCATGGGGGTTTAAAAAGAGTGGCAAAAATGAACAGGGGTTTATGTTTTACGGGGAAACCCGGGAGCAGCAGCAGGGAGGGATGAGGTCAGAGAGTGGGGAAAAATACAGAGTGTGGAGGTGGGTGGGGAAAATTCCCATCCCTTTTTAAAGGGGGGGTTGGTTGCAGATGGAAAAAACTGTCACAGATGGGGGATCAAACGGGTGGCGGCATTTGAATAGTGGCTGAGGGGCCCGGGGAGTTTGAACCCAGAACCCCATTTTTCACAGTTTGGGTTTTAGGCCCAAATGGCTGAGGAATCGACCCTTAAGGGATTTGGGGGTGGAAATCCTGGCCGATCCCCCCCGATTTTAAAACTTGCAAAGGGTCATCGTTTCCACCCTTTCCCGTGGTACAAAACGGGTTTTTTCCCTTTGGGGGAACGATGGCCCCCCCTGCACTGAACCCCCCCGCATGATCCCCCCCTAAAATGGAGGGCAGGACAGCTTCCCACGGGAAATAACCCCCCCGGGAAAGGGTTTCGGGGCCCCACTTTCCCGTTTTGGGTGCCCAGTAGTCCAGCGGTCTTCTAACGGGGGGGGCAGAGTGCTGTTTCCAAATAGGGGCCCCCCACCTGTTGGGTTTAGGGGGCTGCTCCCGGTCCCTTGCTGGGGGGGGTTGGGGGGGGGGGGGGGGGGGGGGGGGGGGGGCCTGCCCTTTCCCCAAATGGCGGGTAAGGAAACTCTCCCTTTAGGGCTCCAGGGCTTAGGTTGCTGCTTTATGGAGGGTGGTTTCTGCTCCAAACCCCCCCCTTCCCCCGCAACCCCGGCGTATTAAATTGAGGGGCTGAAAAAAACCCCCCCGGGCAGACCCTTTAGAG
>JAODAL010050548.1:0-27328 GCA_025379985.1 Phyllomedusa bahiana
CTGACCTCATCGCTGCTGTGGCTGATGCCGTGACCTACACACTGTGCCCATTTGTGCCACTGTCTGACCTCATGCTCCTGCTGGGCTGCTGCCGTGACCTACCACACTGTGTCTTTTATGCCACTGTCTGACCTCATTCTGCTTGCTGTGGCTGATGCCGTGACCTACACACTGTGTAAATTGTCCCACTTCTGGCCTATTTCCTGTTTTTTTTTGCCACCTCCAGAATGTCATTGTGCCACTGTCTACCTCTGCTGCTGCTGTGCTGCTGCCTTACCTCCACACTCTGTCCATTGTGCCACTGTCTGACCTCATTCTGCACTGTGGCTTGCTGCCATGACCTCCACACTGTGTCATTGTCCACCTTTTGCCCTACTCCTGTTTTTTTGCCACCTCCAAATGTCATTTGTGCCACTGTCTGACCTCATGCTGCGCTGTGGCTGCTGCCCGTGACCTACACCTGTGTCATTGTGCCACGTCTGACCTCTTTGCGCTGCTGTGGCTTGAGGGCCGTGACCTACACACTGTCATTGTCCCACTCTGTGGCCTACTCCTGTTTTTGCCACCTCCAGAATGTCATTTGCCACTGTCTGACCTCATGCTGCTGCTGTGGCTGCTGCCGTGACCTACACACTGGGTCATTGTCCCCACTCTGTGGCCTATTCCGTTTTTGCCACCCCAAATTGTCATTGTGCCACTGTCTGACCTCATGCTGCTGCAGGGCGTGCGTGACCACACACTGACATTGTGCCACTGTCTGACCTCATGATGCTGCTGTGGCTGCTGCCGTGACCTACACACTGTGTAAATTTTGCCACTGTCTGACCCCCATTTCTGCTGCTGTTGGGCTGCTGCCGTGACCTACAAACTGTGTCATTGTGCCACTCTTGGCCTACTCTGTTTTTTTTGCCACTCCAGAAAATCATTGTGCCACTTTCTCACCTCATTTTTGCGCTGGCTGCCGCCGTCCCACCTCCACACTCTGTCACTGATGTTGCCACCTGGGGCCCTCAGCTTTTTTTTTTTTCCAGCTGTCGCTGCCATGACTTTATCAGGCAAACATTCCCCCTTCAGTTTTTTGGTCAGTTTTTTGCCCTCTTAGGGGCCCAGGGAATTTTAGAGTGAAGCGATTCTAAAGCTGCGGCATCACTGCGTGTCATACTAAAACACAACATTGTAGGGAAGACCAAACCAAGCTCCCTCTACATATTTAAGCATGGCACAAACGTTCTACAGAAACCCTGCAGCTCTGTGCAGCCTGGAAATAGCTGTTTTTTTACGTGATTCGTCCCGAAGTAATTCGGAACGAAGTTATTTTTTGCCGAGAAATTCGGCGAAGTGAACGAACCGAATTTCGGGAAATTCGCCCATCTCTATTGGTAAGGGTGGATAGAGGCCTATAGTGGCAAAGAGTGATTTATTTTGCTGCGGCGGGGGTACTGTTACAACTGGAAGACTGGATGTACAGGCAGCAACTGCAACATAAAGCCAATTTTTCATTTATGGATTAGAAAACCACCCAATGCTGGAAATATGATTTGCCACAAAACTCAAACTAAATGACAGTGTTAACGTGAATCCTGTTAAAATATAACTTTTATTAAGACCATTAAAAGAAAAAGCAAAACTACTCTAATGTGCCCTATAGATTGGACTCTACTTTACGTAGTTTATTGCCCTAAGAAGGGTGGACCCACACTGAAACTTCCTACCCAGCCCTAAAAATCCCTAGTGAAAGACAAAAATGCTATTCAGTTGGGGCAGGGAGGGGGAGGGGGGGCAGGCAAACACCAAAAAATACAATTGACAAAGACAAAATATATACTCACCAATGGTCAAAACTCAAAATTAAATAAAGTTGGTATACACAGTACTTCAGATGTATCAATCAGCTGCAAACCAAACTTCCCTAATAACAAGTAAAAGTAGGTTAAATGCACCAATAAAGTTGGTATACACAGTACTTCAGATGTATAAATCAATTACAAACCATAAAACCAAACTTCACTAATAATTAGTAAAAGTAGGTCAAACGCTCCAATGCGTTTCCCCTCCTGTATCTGAGGTTCATCAGGGAGAATCAAACGGTTTACAATCGGCTATTCACATATATAGCCATCCTATCACAGCTCAAATGTGGCATAGAAGGTCAAGCCTTATTGGGAAGTACTACTTGTATCACAACAAACAGATATCGGTTACACAGACAAGATAGATATATTTGGTTATATACTCACGACTAACACCAATAAACAAAGACGCCATATAGGTGAGATAATAAGACCAGGTTCAAAGATAGGACGCCATTCACAGATTGGTGCTTGGTCCCAATGAGATGATGATGGTAGAGTCTCTTCGTATACCAACTTTATTGGTGCATTTGGCTTTCTTTTACTAGTTATAAGTGAAGTTTGGTTTGCAATTGATAGACACAGTACTTCAGATGTATCAATCAATTTTATTTAATTTTGGGTTGTGACCATTGGTGATTATATATTTTGTCTTTGCCAGTTTTATTTTTGTGGCGTTTACCACACTCCTGGCTGATAGTAGGCCTTTAGCGTTTTTATCTTTCGTTAAGGTTTTTAGGGTTGGGTAGGAGGCTCCAGTGTGGGGTTGCCCTTCTGAAGGTGATAGCCCTACTTAGATAGGGTCTAATCTATAGGGCACATTAGGGGAAGTTTTTCTTTTTCTTTTAATGGTCTTAATAAAAGTTATATTTTAATAGGATTCAAATTAACACATATGATTTATGTATCGGCAGTACACTTATTTGATTGGAAGAAGTTGGGTGCCAGAGTGGGAATGGTCCACCTCAGATACCTTCCAAATACATTACACAAAACATAGGCATGGTCTGTAGTTAAAATCAGTAGTAAGTGTGATGGTTGTACTTAATTTTTATGATAAAATGCATATCCACTGTGTCAGAGTAGCAATGTTTCAGGCATAAAAGCCCTTCAGGCCTGTCAATGATATAAATCCAGAACTGCTTACAAATGTATTGCAAATGTGGTTACTAGGAAGGCCAGTAGTTGAGAAGTGTCAATAGAGCACAGTGGTGTAGTTTTTTTTACTGTGCTCCCCAGATGCTCAAACACTATGGACCTTTCTAGTAACTGCATTTGTGGTACATTTATAGTGCTATGGACATATCACAACCAAGTCCAACCCACCATGTGGCAGGCTCTGGTGAATACCAGGGGACTCCTGTCCTTAGACTTTGCTCTCTGGCATGGTCTGCACTATCACTCACGGTGAACCTGCGGATCCACCACCTGCTTACCCACAACCATTATAATAACCATTAATAAGCTTCTGTGCCTCTATTAAGAACTGCAATGGCTAAGAGTTCTGTACCAATTAAAATAAAGCATAAGCTCAGTAAACTTGTTTTTTTGTATTGAACTGTTCTGTACTTGTCTTCCTTTAAAAGGAAATGGGAGTTATATAGATATGAACCCCCAGACTACAAACATCAAGAATCTGAAGCAATGTGGTACTGAGGAATAGGACAACATTTCTCTGTAGTTAAATCTCTGTGCTACTGAGTCATAGGGTGAAATCATCTTTTTTCTCACATGCATTCTGAATGTTGGTTGATTTTTTGGAAAAATTGGTGGTATGTTGAATCCTTTTTTGGTCACCAGAGGTTATTTCTTTGTAAAAGCTTTGTAAAGGCTGGTGAGGAGCACACATTATTTTTTTTTTATTCTTTGTAGTGCTGTGATTTGTGGTGTCCCTTTCCATTCTAAGTATCTGGCTACAGGAGGAATTCGTATTTATGTGTGTGAGTTTCTTGATTTCCCAGATTATTTCTTCTTTAAGGCCCCCGGGCCCCCCTTTTTTAAAAGCCCGGGGGGCCCCAAAAACCCCCCCCCCCTCCAAAGCCCTAAACAAAAGGTCTTGCCCAATTCATATGTACTCAACACTGTGCATCCCCCATTTGGTCCCCCAATAGTCAGGGGCCTTGTAACGCTTTTTTCAAAGGGAAATCTTGGTGAAAAAGTTGTCATTTTGTCACTGACCCCCAAGATTTGAGGAAAAATTTTGCAAATGTGAATGCAGAAAATTTTTGTTAGCTTCAAGAAGGTTTGCAACCAATTTGATGTAGTTTGATGCTTGATAATTCCCAAGGAAATTCTGGCATATATCCTTAAATGATTTCAAAGCAATTTTCTCAGGCCCCACCATCAGCTCCTTGAAGTGCTTGAATTTTAGATTTTCGATTTGTAGACCAACAAAAATGCCTTCCTCAATCTTGGCATTGGTTATTTTTGGGAATGTTTGTCTCAAATAACAAAAAACTTCTGCTTCCTTGTCCATTACTTTCACAACATTTTTTCTCAGCCCGAATTTTTTGTGAGGTGGAGGCAGAGATATCATTGCTGTGTTAACAAGTGCTTTATGTGCAATATTTTTCTGCCCAGGAGTTAACTGGTTACAGATTGGCCTCTTGTACTGTAATGTGACTGCTTAGTATGGCTGTCCCATTTGCAAATGAAACAGCAGTACTTGGTTTATCCATGCTGCAATCCAAGCAGCAATGCCACTACTTTTAATTCTCCACAGACATTACAGTTGTAGTTGCCGTACCTGATGTGTTTCAACAACAGTTGCATGTTCTTGTATGTTCTTTTCAACATCTTTGACTGCCTTCTCTAGGCTCCATGTCTCTACTGGCTTTGGTACTGATGTTTATTCTAAGCAGAGAAACCAGAGACATTGGTTAGACAGAAGTAGCTGTCTGTCACATGAACCTTCTCTTCCCACCATATCATTGGTAAAGCAAATGGCATTGACTTGCGAGTGTAACATCGATCATCAGTTAGCAGGAGTGGATTCACTGTGATCATCGCGGGCAAGATGATATAGAAGACCCATGCCAGGAAGCCGAGTCAAAGGGCCCCCAGTCTTCACCAGAGCCTGCCGCAGGGGGAACCCCCAGGTCGCTACCCATGACGTGGCTACCCGCGGTGACAGCCGAGGTGCAGGACAGGGACACTGGACAGTGAGAGCGATGGTAGCAGGTACATAGCTGTAGGATGACTACAGGTCCCAGGTGGTTGGCAGTCAGGTACAGTGACAGGAACAGCAGGAGTAAACCGATGCATCAGCAGGAATACAGCAGGTAACTGGACAGGTGCAACTACAGGTAACAGCAGGAATAAACGTAGGTGCAAGGACAGCAGAAACAACAGTCAGATAGTCAGGAGCTCTGATAGACAGCACAAACTGAACCAGGCATATTAGGTTAAGTCTTGAATAGCAGAACCCAGGAGCAGGTCGGGAGCTCAGAAGGACAATCACAAAACAGAATGAACTGACCCTGGAGTAAGGGCAGGAAGTTCCTCTTGTAGCTAGGATACTGCAACTAAAATGGTTGACCGGGCGCTCATTTCTGGAAACATATCCTCGTGGCAGATGGTGTTGAATAAAATGATAATTTATTCCATAAAAAATGCACAGGGTGTTAGCCCTGTAGTGACACTGTATCATCTGTGGAAGTGATGGTTGCGGTCACGAAACGCGTTATGTGTGTTACTGTTCTATGCCAAGGCTAACACCCTGTGCATTTTTTATGGAATAAATTATCATTTTATTCAACACCATCCGCCACGAGGATTTGTTTCCAGAAACGAGCGCCCGGTCAACCATTTTAGTTGCGATATTCTACAGTATACCCGTTGTCCATTTTTGGCTGCGGAGGAGATGACCATGAGGCTGCTGTTTCCAAGGCTCAGATAGAGCCACCCATAGTCATACGAGTGTTGTGCCTCTACAATAATTTGCACAACGCTTCCAGGTGAGCATCCTGGCAATTATTTATAATTGTTTTTATTAGCCGTACTTTCACAAAGAGCGCCATCTCTCCTTTTTAATTTCTTTCATATCTTGTAGCTAGAAGTCACACGTCAAGAGGCAGGCAATTGGGACACTGTCCGTTTAAATAGTAGAAAGCTGCCGGGCGGTGCATAGGAGGCGCAGTACATTCACAGGACCCCTGGATGCAGGAGCGAAGGTTGGTGAGTACTAAGTGCTGGCGGGCACAAACGCTCGTAGCAGCAGGGACAGGAACCAGGGCGCAGGGACACAGGCCTCAGCGGGGATACAGGCCACCAGGAGCCCTGCACACGGAGCCACAGCGGAGACAAGGCAGACACAGACACGCCAACGGTCCCTGGTAGGTCATTTATAGTTGCTTAGATTTGGAATAAACCTGCAGAATCTTTGCAAGTAAATGTTACAGCCTAGACTGGCAGCATCCAGGCATGTCTAGGTGTGCGTAGCCAGTAAAAATTTCACTGAAATTTTACAACTTCAATGAAATGCAAGGAGTTCATGTCTTTGCTTGCCTTTGAATTACATATTTGCACATATATTGTGGACAATACAGGCACAGCCCGAAAATATGGAAAAAAACAAAATGCTCAAACAGAAGATTTCAGAAAAACAGGAAAATTTCAAGGTGATTATCTTGATCAGTAGCTCAAATTACAGAAGATACATCCAAAAGTGTTCAGGAAGCAAACTCTGCATTTTCAAGTGTAATAACACACTACTTTAGGAAGATCATTTCTTATAGATGTCGAATTTTTATTACATTGAAATATTTCCAAGACTGCTTATGTGAGAAAACCATTCCTGATGTACATGAGATTTTTCTGTGACAAATTTTTAATTTCCTTCTATTTTATGTATTTTCATAGAGGACTATCCTCTCCATAGGACCGTTTTTCACTGTATTTTCAGAGGGTCATGTCAATGAAAAACTTAGTTACAAATAAGCATCTTCAGTGTGTATCTTTCTGTTATAATGTACATGGATTTAGAACATTATCATTATTCACTTTCCAACACTGTAGAAGAGGTTGTAAGGAAACTTCTTTGTAATAATATCCATTGTATTTTTATTATATGAATCATCTTCATATTTAAACATTTCCCCACACTGATTGTCGCCCACTGACATATGTCAGAGATTCTAAGTCATAAGAAACAATAAGGTTTTTGCTCATCTTGAAGATGTTAATTCCTTCCTTACTCTCCACACCCCTCCTATCAATAAATAACAGATCTGGCCCTATGTCACATCTGTGCCTGTGAGGGTTTCTGCAACATCCTCTGTCCGTAAGGTACGGCAGAGCATGCGCTGTTTATCATGACTTTTTGCACTTTTTGTATATATCTGGCTCCAGTCTCAACTAGGCTCTAGCTTTCACTGAGAATGTTTATTGTGATTGACAAGTTTCCTGCAATACCTGTCTGTTACTGCTGCTGGCTTTTTGCTAAGCAGCAGGGGATATTGACAAGTGTTGATTGGGGCCTGTCTGCACCACTCAGACTGTGTTCTGGATGTCAGGGAGCCGGTATAATCACACCCTGGACTGGGTCCCTGACTCCCTATTTATTACTTGTCCTGCTTGAAGTCTTTGGTGGTGAAAGTTTTTGCTATACCTGGTACACTTTTTACTTTGTCTGTTTGGCTCCTGATTTCTTGTGCTTTGCCTTTGACTATTCTTTCTGCCTGATGTTTCTGTACTGCGTTGCACGTTCTGTTTTTTTACCCGTTTTGTCTGACTCCCCACTTTTTGTATTGTCTGCCTTGTCTGTTCTGTGAATTCACTTAGTTAGGGTAAGGACCACCACCCAGTTACCGCCCACTACATAGGGTCAGGCAGGCAAGTAGGCAGGGCCAGGTTTGGGGAGCCTAGCGGCAGGGCTCACAGTCTGTTTTCCCTGTTCTGTTAATTTGCTCCGGGGCCGCTAGCACACTCTCTTTAGAACTTTCTATCACATGATTACTCAACAGTAAAACTGGCATTAAACAGATATATTTATCTTAGACTATTGGCAGATCCAGCTAAAATTGGTGACATCTGTTGAAAATCTGAAGTCTTTGAATAAAATTAGCTAGATCAGCCAATAAGTGAAGATCAATAGTCACCATAAAGGGAAACTTGTCAGCTTTCTCTTGCTGTGCACAAAATGGTCAGCCTGAGATAGCCACCAGCTTCTATAAAAGGGGCTTCTCAGCATGCTCTTCCACAGCACCTGCTCTTCCCAACCAGCTCCAAGATCCCAAATCCTGCTCATTCTGTGGAAAAAGACTGTTTCAGTACTACGTAACCACATACCAACAATCCCTATTCTTGCTGGAATCCCCTGGGTTGCAAAAGAGGAAGGGTTTGTGCAAACCGTGCCCAAAAGTGAGAATTCTGGAAGGGTTCCCTAGACCATAGTTAAAATATCCCATATTTCAGTTTTCAAGGGTTGGCAAGTATGTGTAAGCATCTTTTTAGGTTATGTCCACATATCAAGTAAAATTTACTTGTCAGATTATGTCGTTGATGCGGTTTTCAACAAGTATTTCACATGTTAATGCATTTGGATTTAGGGTCTTTTTTTACTCAGTAAAGCAAATAAAATTATTGTTTGGTTTTGGATGCGTCAGCATTGCAAGTCCTTTTGGGGTGCAAACGCTTTATAGATAGAATGAGACGTCCAGCACTGCCTCTGGCTCTCCTTTCGCTCCGGATCCTGACCCCCCAGCCACGCCCCAAAGACAAAACCCAAAAAGGGAAAAAACGGGCCCAGCGATGGATAATCTTTCAGCCAAGTTTACTTATATGAAGGCACAAATAGGAGGGTACAGACGGGGATAAAGTACCGACGCGTTTTCGGGCGTATAAACAGACCCCTTGTTCACGTCAACAAGGGCGTCTGTATACGCCCGAAACGCGCCCGGTACTTTATCCCTGTCTGTACCCTCCTATTTGCCTTCATATAAGTAAAACTTGGCTTAAAGATTATCCATCGCTGGACCCGTTGTTTTCCTTTTGGATTTTGTTTTTTTACTCAGGGTTTACAGTCAGAAACAAATTCCATTCATTTGTTTGTGGTTTTGGATGTGGATCAGCATTAAAAAACAAATACAAAAATACAAATGTTTGGGGTGCAATTTACACAAGGTTTTCAGCCAAACCAATTGACATCGATAGAATGAACTTGGTCTAAGTTTTTTTTATGGCGATAAAACGACTGCCAAAAAGATGCATTGTATGAACTACGTTGGGTATTTTCTATTGTGGTCAGCGGGAATGGTTTACTTTCGGTTTTAAACAAATATTTCAAGTTGGAATCTATGTGGATTCTGGCTTCATATACTCATTGAGTGGACAGAGCCTTACAGAATTTTCCCCTGACTATACAAGCATTCCGTTTATTATTGTGTAGGAAATAGACCACCTTATTGACTTTCTAGGCAATCACAAAAGTCCACCTTTTTTGATGACCACATCATGGCTTAAATACTGGAGTACAAAATTTTACTGAAGCGGGTAAAAAGGCATCGGGGCAAGAGTTATCGGGCAACATTTACTTTACTTATCGTTGTTCCTTTTAAATGAGATATGTGGCCAGAATGATGTGGACACCTGACCACAACACTTACATATGCTTGTTGGGCATTCTATTCCAAAACCATTGGTGTTAATATGAAGTTGAACTCCTCTTTTCCCCTTTCATAACTATAAAAACCTCTACTTCTCTAATAAGGATTCTGGAATGTGCCTGTGGGATTTTCTGCCCAATTATCCAAAAGAGCATTTGTGAGGCCAGACACAAATGGCGAATTGTTTCTAACAAAGTGGACTTCTTTAAAAAAAATTTCAAAAATTTTCGGTTCTGAACGAAGTCGAATTTGGGGGTACTTCGGGGAACAAGTGTGCTTTTCATTAAAAAAAAGGCGCGAGCACATGCGACAGGGGGCAAAAAACCGGGAGGAAGAAGGCAAGCCTGCATACAATGTGCGAGATGAACCAATCAAGCCCGGGGGGATTCGTGACTCCCCCGGCACCCAAAAAAGCCGGGCCGACGGGGGGACTCAACCCTCTCATGTACTGATCGGGGAAGGTGCTCGCGGCGATTTTTACTGAAGAAATTTTTTTTTTTTACAGCGATTTTTGGGCTCTCGCTTGTTTCAGAATGCTTCTCAACTTCTATTTTCTGTTTTTTTGGGGGTTTTTGGGATCTGAAATCCAGTGTGCTCCACTGCGCTGAAAACTTTTAAATCCACTGCTCACAGCACATGAATACCAAGGGGGATCTAAGGGGGTTCCTTGTTGTATTTTCTTTAAAGAAACACTTTTTTTTCAATAAAAATACCATTTCATTTTTGGCTCCCAAATCTTTGGGCAAATTTACACCCAGGGGTTAATTAAGCTTGTTTTCAGCTGTTTGACTCCAAGAACCGCATTTCACCGCCAAAATATAACTTTTTTCCCTGTACCTAATTCAAAGAAAAGGGTTTAATTACAATTTTCTCTCTTGTTGTGTTGCTAAAAAAAAACCGCATTTAACACGCTACAAAGCTATGTTTTGGGGGGCTCAATTTTTTGGGCGCAATTTTACATCCGGGGGTTTTAATTTAAAGGTTGTAATTCACTGTGGTGACTCCAAGAAACCGTCATTTAACCGCCAAAATATATCATTTTTCCGTACCCAAATTTCACAACAAAGGTTAAATTAAAATTTATCTCTTGTTGCGTGGCGAAAAAACCCCGGGCTTTTGTAACACGCACAAACTAGTAGTTTGTGGTGGCCAATTCTTTGGCGCAATTTACATCCAAGGGTTAACTAAGTTTTTTTTCTGCATTCACTAAATAAAAAAAACTTTTTTTTCCCACCGCCAAGAAGAAATTCTGTACAAAAATTCATACCGAAGGAAATTTAAGCCTGTTTGTGCCTTTTACTTTCAAAAATACACAAAATTTTTTAAACGCACATAAAAGTAAATTTTTTCCCTGCCTTTTTGTGGACCCAAAATTTATACCAAGGGTTCCCCAAAAGCTTGTTACTGGGTTTCATTTGGAGTCAAATACAGGGTGTATATTTATCATATACAGATATCTCTCAAACATGTCTGACATTTTAGAACAAACGAGTAACAGAGAGTGGCAGGCTCTCACCGCAAGTCAGTGGCACAAACATTCCGGAACGGGCCCAGGTCGCGCACAGAAGGGGGACGCCACGGGGGTCCTCGGTGAGGCCAAACTCCGCTGTCATCTAGCGGCCGTTGTTTTTTAGCAACCCAAGGTTCTTGATTGGTTGACAGGTCATCCCTTCCTCCCAGATGACATCTGAAACCCCACCCCAAGAGCGGGGGGAACCAGACACAACCCTTAGTTGGCATGGCCCGGGAGCGGGTCGGGCGGCCCTCACCGCCCCTAAAACCCCCCTCCCCCACCCGGGTTCCCTCACCCAGAACTACATTGGGGTCGGGGCTCACGCCACTATATAGCGAGATGAACAATTTGAGGAGGCGTCAGAGCTACTTCAGCAAAAAAATGGGCCAATATCCCCTGCTTTTTTGCAGTAGGGGGAAAAGATAGATGTTTGAGAGTGGCGGGGGAGGTCATGTTGTGAGGGTCAGCCTCTGCATCCAAGACCGGGGGATGAGACAGCAGTGACGATGAAAAAAAAATAATGATGATGTAGCCGACCGCACTTGGGGCCCGGGGTGGGGCAAGGCTTCATCATCGTCAGGAAAGAGGGCTCAGCTTGCACGTCACGGGCCGCACCAGCAAGTGGGCGGTGACCGTGAGTAAACAGGATAGCACAGTGTGAGGTCCGGGAGCCAAGCGGCCACGGAAAAAACCCGCTTCGCGGGAAAGAAAGTACAGCACAGGGGCTCAGGAGGCACGGCGGCAGTAGTCCCCTCAGGGGGAGCTTGGGGTAAAATCCGATACGGGCCGGTGTGGCAGTTCTTTGCTAAGACACCTGAGGACCAATATGGTATATGTAAATCTGTAAGCAGAAAGTGAAGCGTGGCCAGGGAGCTAACTTGCACCAGGGCCTGCGTCAACACTTTCACGTCACCACCCGGGGCCGGGAGAAAAGTGGCTCAATGTGGGGGCCATCCTGCCGCCGCAGAAAACGGCACGCGCCCAGGGGACGCATCCCAAATTGCCCATCAAGTCCACCACCCGCAAAGGGAGCTTTTTCCCTTTTTGACATCACCCCCGGTCCAGATGCCCCTGCTCCTCGCTACTCAGGCCCAGCACTTCAGCGAGGCGATTGAAAGAGACAACAGTATGCGTCCAACCATCCTAAGGTGCAGAAGCTACCAACCCCCGTCCAATTTTTGTTGGTGCTGCAGTCCCCCCCTTTTCCCAAATTTGGGGGGGACCTCACCGTTCAGAGAATAATGGCTTGTCCCAAACCCAGAGGGAGATTTTCCAAGCCGAAATTTTTTCCCAAAAAAAAGGCAGTCCCCAGCACTTCATAAATATGAAACAGAAGGGGGGCCCAGACCTTGAGCTTACGGTTTTGTTCCAAGGTGCACGCAGCGCGGACGTCTGGAGCTGAAACTAGGGTCAGGGCCATACTTCCTTTACGGCCCCGGGGTGAATTTTAAAAAAAAAAGGAAAAAGTTTTTTAAAAGAAATTTTGGGGAAAAGGGTTTTTAAAAAAAAAAATTTATGCCCAACCCCCAAAAAAAAACCCCCAGCTTTGAAAACCCCCCCTCCCCTTAAGCCCCTTTAAAAACCCCCTTATTGTCAAAATCCCCAGACACCCAAAAAAAAAACCCGTAAAACCAGCCCCCCAAAACCGGCCCCAAATTTAAAAAAACCCCCCGGGCTAAAAAAATTCCCCCCCCAAAAAACCCCCCATAAAGGAAAACCCTTAAATTAGGGGAAAAAAAAAACCCCAAATGGGAAACATTGCCCAAAAAAAAATTTTTTTAATTAAAAAAAAACAAAACCTAGGGGGAAAAAAAAAACAAGACCGCAACCCCAAAAACAAAAACAAAACCCCCCGGGGATTTTGCAATCCCCACAGTACCCCCAACAGCCAAAAAACTCTCCCCAAGGGGGGCCCCCGGGTTTAATTTACCCTCCCCTACCCCTCCAAAAGGAAATTTTCCCCCCTTTTAAAAAACCCCTTTTTAAAAATTTATATTCCCGCCAGGGGGATTCCCCCCAATCTAAACCCGGGCTTACCCACTACTACTTCCCCCCCAAAAAGGGGGGGGGTTTTGGGGAGACCCCCCCCAAAAAAGAATAATCAACAAAAACATTTTCAACCCCCAAAGGGGGGCCCCCCCAACAACAGAAAACCCCAAACCCAAAAAACATTCCTACTTACACAAATCTTTAAAAAAAAAAAAACAGGCACCAAAAATTTTTAAAAAAAAACCCCCCCCCATCCCCTTTTTATAAACTTCGCCCCATATTCCCCCAAAAGGGGGTTGTCCCCCCCCCCCCCCAAAAACCCCTTTTCCCCAAATTCACTGCCCCTTTTCCCCAAATGTTTATTTTAGGGGAATTTAAAACCCAATCTTTTAAGGGGCAATAAAAGCCAGAAAAAAAGGGAAATTTAGTGGGGTTAAATACCCCCAAACCATATTTTATCCCCCCCCCCCTAAACCAAAAAAAAAGTTTTTTTCCCCCCAAACCACTTTACCGGGCTGGATTGCCAAAAACCCACCCAAAAACCTTCCTTTATTCTACCCACTTGCGGGGGCCCCCCTCAAACCGGTCAGGCCCCACCCACCCCACCCGTTTTCTCCTGCCCCCGTCACCCCTTCCCACTTTTGTCATTGTGCCCCTCTGTGGCTACTCCAGTTTTTTTCCACCCCAGAAAATTATGTGGCACTTCCCCGACCTCATGCTGCTGCGGGCTGCTGCTGTACCCCACACTGTTCATTTTCCCCCTCTGTGGGCCTACTCCTTTTTTGCCCCCTCCCGAATGCTTGTGCCACTGTCTGACCTCATGCTGCTGCCCCCGTCCCCTCCACTCTCTGTCTTTTGCCACCCGTGGGCCCACTCTGTTTTGCCACCTCCAGAATGTCATTGTGCCACTGCTGACCTCATGCTGCTGCCACCGTCACCTCCACTCTCTGTCATTTTGCAACCCGGGGGCCCATACTGTTTTGCCACCCTCCAGAATGTCATTGTGCCACTGTCTGACCTCACTGCTGCTGGCCCCGGGAAAAAAACTTTTTCATTGTCCCCTGTCTGACCCCATTCTGCTGCGTGGGGCTGCCCCTGACCTAAAACTTGCATTGTCCCCCCTCTGTGGCCATTTCCCGTTTTTTTGCCCCCTCCAGAATGTCCCTTGTGCCACTTCTGACCTCATGCGCTGCCCCCGGGGCACCTCCACCCCTTTCATTGCCACTCAGTGGCCTCTTACTGTTTTCCCTCAAAATGGTTTCATTGTGCCACTGTCTGCCTCATGCGAGCTGCCGTGACCTACACACGTGAAAAGTGCCACTGTCGCCTCATGCTGCGCTGTGGCGCTGGGCCGTGACCCCACACACTGTTCATTTTCCACTTTTGGCCTCCTGCTGCGGGTGGCCCCGCGCTGTGCCCCCACACACCTTTCATTGTGCCACGTCTACCCAGGGTGCGCTTGGCTTGCCGTGACCTACACACTCTTCATTGTGCCCCTGCTGACCTCATGCTGCTCGCCTTACCTCAACGTTCATTGTGCCACTCTGTGGCCTATTCCCCGTTTTTTTTCCACCTCCAGAATGTATTGTCCACTTCTGACTCATGCTGCTGCCACCCCGTCACCTTTCCCCTCTCTGTCATTGGCCACCCGGGCCCCCTACTGTTTTTTCCACCTCAGAATGTCATTGTGCCACGCTGACCTCTGCTGCTGCCCCCCCGACCTCCACTCTCTTCATTGTCCACTCAGTGGGCCCACTAGTTTTTTCCACCTCCAGAAGTCATTGTCCACTGTCTGACCTCATCTGCTGCTGCCGGACCTACCACTGTGCTTGTCCCTGTCTGACCTCATGCGGGTGTGGGGCTGCCCGTACCTACACACTTGTCATTGCCCACCTGTGGCCTACTCCGTTTTTGCCACCCCCCAAATGTCATTGTGCCACGTCTGACCTATGCTGCGCGCCCTCATTCCACTCTCTTTCATTGTGCCACTCAGTGGCCTACAAACTGTTTTGCCACCTCAAGAATGTCATTGTGCATGTCGACCTCATGCTGCGGCTGCCATGACCTACACACTGGTCATTGTGCCACTGTCGATCAGCTGCTGCTGTGGCTGCTGCCTGCCCTACACACTGTGTCATTGTCCCACTCTGTGGCCTATTCCTGTTTTTGCCACCTCCAGAATGTCATTGTGCCACTGTCTGACCTCATGCTGCTGCTGTGGCTGCTGCCGTGACCTACACACTGTGTCATTGTGCACTGTCTGACCTATGCTGTGCTTGGCTGCTGCTGTGACCTACACACTCTGTCATACTGTCTGACCTCAGGCTGCTGCTGTGGCTGATGCCGTGACCTACACACTCTGTCATTGTGCCACTGTCTGACCTCAAGCTGCTGCGGCCGTGACCTCTTCCTGTTTTTGCCACCTCCAGAATGTCATTGTGCCACTGTCTGACCTCATGCTGCTGCTGTGGCTGCTGCCGTGACCTCCACACTCTGTCACTAATGTTGACACCTGAGCTCTCAGCTTGTTTTTTTCCAGCTTTCGCTGGCATGACTTTAACAGGCAACATTCCCGCTTCAGTTTTTTGGTCAGTTTTGCCCTCTTAAGTGCCCAGGGAATTTTCTAGTGAAGCGATTCTAAGAGCGGCGGCAGTCATGTGCGTGTCATACTAAAACACAACATTGTATGAAGACCAAACCAAAGCTCCCTCTGCATATTTAAGCATGGCACACCGTTCTACAGCACCCTGCAGGCTCTGTGCAGCCTGGAAATAGCTGTTTTTTTAATGTGATTCGTCCCAAAGTAATTCGGAACAAAGTTATTTTTTGTCGAGAAATTCGGCGAAATGAACGAAACGAATTTCGGGAAATTCGCCCATCTCTACCAGACACTGATGTTGGATGAGAAGGTCTGACGTAGAATCTGTGTTCCAAGTCATCTCAAAGGTGTTGTGCACTGGAGCTGTGGCCGAGATTGTGCAGGAAACTCAGATCTCTCCACATTAATGTAATCATTCTGGGCGACTTGTATGATTTTCGGTGCTTAGATGCCACTTTTTATGCTCATTTAATAGTGTAGAATATGACTGAATTTATAAACATGGTCTACTGTGGGTCATAAATCAGGCGCATTCTAGCGCAAAAACGACACTTCTGGCTCAGGTAAAACATTTTTAAAGTAATATAATGAGTAGCAAACACCACTCCACTCACTGGCCTGCAGCATCCAACTTCTGTGTTCTTATAACATGATAACCGAAGAGTTAATTTCACAGATATGGACACCACAGATGCATACAACACTGATACAGATAGTTCCTGTAATGAAGCACCCCGAACAAGGAGTTATACTAAAAATGATGAGATACAGGATAAGGAAATTTAAAAAAAAACGGCAAAGGAGGGGGGTAAGGAAACACCAACACAAAAATAAAAAAGACAGTCAAAAAATAAATAGGCACATATTTACCAGATAATGTGTTAATATTATCCCCAACGGTGTTAAGCAAACTACAACTGAAAGCATTGGAGAAGGGATTAAATTATGCACCATCTACAAAATTTTATTTGTTTCAGACTTTATTAGATATAAATATATTTTCCAGATTACTTACTGTCAAGAGACACTTTTTACAAAATGATGAAGATGAGGAAACAAAAGAATTGAGGGTTGGAAAAAGAAAATATTGAAAATTTTCAAATGGAGAATAAATATATATACCTAGACTTTCAAGAACAATTGACCCTTCTTTCTTTACAGGATTTAGATAGGGAAGGGGAAAATACACAGGAACAGGTTACAATGAATACGTTTTCTAATATTACCCATTTAAATCCAGAGTACCAGCACTGGATCTGTTTCAGTTAACAATGGAAAGGGAATTTAAACCTCTACAAAATGCATCCAAGGATAGTCAGTTGAAAATAAGAAATAATTTGACAAAAGCAGAATTTAAAGCTCTACAAGAATTAAGTAATAACAACAATATAATCATTAATGATGGATTCAGACTTGTAAGAAAAACAAGTAATGAAAATGCTTAATGATGGACAGACGTATAGAAAATTAACAACAAATCCCACAGAATTATTTTCTAGAAAATTGGAAAAATTGCTCGATGTAGGAAAAACATTGGAAGTTTTAACCATCAAAACGAAAGAATATCTTTTGCCCAAAAATCAAGTGGTTCCCATATATTATGGAATCCCCAAAACACAGAAACATTTCTTTCCTCCGGATATGAGACCCATCATATCGTGTAGAAATTCATTAGGAGAACGGTTAAGCATATGGGTGGACAAATTATTGCAGCCTTTAGTAAAAAGAACACCAGGGTATCTTAAAGATAGTAAAGCTGTATTAAATATGTTCAATAATTTTTCATGGCAGAAAGACTATAGATAGGTCACATGCAATGCTGTAGGGCTATATTCTTGTATTCCACACAGTTTGGCCCAAGAAGCAGTAGAATATCACATAAGGAGATTTAGTGACTACAAGGAGGAAACAAGAATTGTTTTGCTTTTGGCAATTACATTTTTATTGGAGCACAATTATTTTACATTCAATGGAGAGTTTTTCCTGCAGCAGTTGGGCGCGCCAATGGGAGGGACTTTTTCTCCTTCATTGTCAAATTTGTATATGTCCTGGTGGGAAGGACAAACTACATATAATGATTTAAATACATTTGGTCAGCAGATTTTATGGTATGGACGGCAAATAGATGATGTTTTGATAGTATGGAGGGGTAATGTGCCGTCCATACATAAATTTTTAACATATATAAATGACAATTCTTTAAATTCAAGATTTACCTATCATACAGAAGAACAACTAATTAATTTTTTAGATATACAACTAAGAGGGGATTTGAGTTTACAAAATGTGGTCACTATATTATTTCCCAAACCAAATGCAGGGAACAATTTATTAAGAGCTACCAGCTGCTAACCACGTCATGTGATTAGGGCTATGCCAGTAGGAGAATATACCCTGGCGAAGAGAACCTGTACTAGAGATCAGGATTATGAGGCACAAAAAATTGAGATAAGAAAAAAATTCAAAGAAAGGGTTTATCCGGATTGGATATTAAACAGAGCTGAAAATTTTTTTCCCCAAAAACGCGTGAAAACATGTTGACCCCAAAAATAGAGAATAATGCTGAATCAAACCCTAATGGGGCAACATTTGTTACCACATTCAATATTTTCATAAAATAAAAAAAATATTTAACCGGATCCATTGCTGGCAAAAAAATTAGATGAGGGTATTCAATGTGTACCACGTAAAAATAGAACCATTGCAAATCATATATCTCCGAGTATGTATGTCAAAACTGATAAAAGAAAAACGTGGTTAACACAACAGGGTTCATATCATTGTGGAGGTACAAGATGTACAATATGTAAATATATGATTAATAAAAAAAATTTGTAATGCAGATAACACAAGTCAGTATGATATAAAGAGTTTTTTAAACTGCAACACTCATCATGCGGTATATGCTATTGAATGTACAGCTTGTACTAAGATATTTATAGGATGCACCATAAGACAAATTAAAAAACGTATTTCAGAGCATATAACAGGCAAAAATAAACACATCAGGAGCTGTAAGACAATTTGTAGAAGAACATCAGGGAGATCTCAAGCACTTTACATGCTATGGAATAGAAATGGTTCAAAAAAACCTTAAAGGAGGGGTTTGGGAAAAAAAAAGTTAAATTAAGAGAAGCATATAATTAATATAAAAATAAACTGATATAATAGTGGTTTGGCATTTCAATGTGAGAGGTAATGTCTATTTAGTGCACTGTCATGTGATTGGTTTTAGATTTTTTTTTAAGGAATCAAGGTGTGTGAAAGGAGGGGCCGTGATGAAGAACCTTTGTGGTTAGAAACGTGTAGCCTACGAGCACGCACCATGTATGGACCTGCTGGTTTTTGATAATAAAGTATATTTTTTACCTGCGCTGGAACTTACAAGTCTTTCCTGGGATTTTTTCGTTTTTCTTGGACACTTGTAAAGTGGTTTACCTGTTCCAGCAGTAATGCGCCTATATTTGCCATTCTCCCGTTCATAAATGTGTTGAATCATACGGTTGTAATGCGCCGCACCTCCCACACGCCCCCCGATATCAGGCGCATTACAAAGTACCGCGGGCGCTATGTAACGTGCCTGATATTGGGGTGTGTCATTTTAACAATATAGCGAACGGGGCTGCGCTAGATCTCGAGCTGAAGCCCTGTTCATACATGTCCTCCTCTATGTCTAAATGGATCTCGCTTAGTAAACAGGGGCTCAGTTGTGCAAGGACCTTCTCCAAACAATGCAATTGGCTAAAGTACAATTCTCTTGATAGGCTTGCAATGGATTGTCATTGGGTTCCCCTCTAGGAGTGATCACAGAATATTCAGGTAAGAAAGAGTGGTACAATATTCTGAGTGGTTACAGATACACTTAATTGTACAAAACACTTGAACATTGCAGAACCTAACTATTATGAGTGGTCCTTTACCAGAGCTGAGGGACTGTGTGATACTCTACAGGTTGACTATAAGCAGGTCTGCCCCCAAAGTAACTGCTCTACTTTCATCAATAACTTGCAATAACTTGCAACAACTGCAACACCCTATTTCACGTAAAGTTGCACCTTAACTGTATCCAGGATTAGGGACAGCTTTTACTTGCTTAGCTAATTTCTAAAAGCTCTTTGGGGTAACCACTCTCTTTAGATTTCACCAGTCCACTGGCTTCATTGGACTAGGTCACTCAGGCCACATTACAGAGCAGCTAATCTTTCCCCTTCTGCTGGTCACTACCAACAAAACCCAGCAATGACTACCTATGGGGCTGAAGTCTTACACGTTTTAGGACTTGGCTTCCCACAGAGCTGAGGCCTCACATAGCCTACCCAGTGGACAAGACATTCTCATAAACCAATGACTGTCTCTCTGTGACAATACTCACCTCTCTGTTGGTACCACTCTTGCCCTTCTAGACCTCTGGAACTTTGTCCTACCTTCAGTAGACCCTCTGTACAGCTTCTACCCAGGCACACTGACAGCAACCCCCCTGCTGGACAAGTTAGGCTAGTGCTACCAAAAAAGGTTCCTTCGGCATTGTCAACTTCCTATCTGATAACAAACACTGCCACCATAGAGACTTCTTTGTCTTCTGCTACGAGCTCTGTGAAACAATCGTTTCATGTGGCAATGCACATCTAGAGCTAATCAAGACCCAGGATAGCTCTGGCACCTCACCCCGAGAGCTACTCTGATAGTGTATGGCAGAACTGCAGCATATTGTGGCCTGCCAGTCATCTTTTCAATGGGGAACAAAGTGCAAACAGTGTGGAGCACAGTATCATATCATACAATATATACACCATATTTTAATATATATACATGGCAATAACAGCATACTATCAACAACAAATTTCTTACTCTAATATCACAACAGTATTTTTACAAAAAGAGGCAAGGTGATGCTTGTCACCTCCTTACATGCATTAACTTTATTCTCTACTGGAAATTAGGAGCTTAGTTCATACCCTGAAGAATAGCTCTGTACCATTATCCCTTCGTCAATATGTATGAATTCGTCAATATGTATGAAAGTGTCTCACAGCACTTTATAAATGTGTCCCATTGTAAGACACATGAACGTGCCAAAATTGGCACATAAAGGTATATGCGACAAAACTTGTCTCAGCCTTGCCACTTTGAAATTGGTATGAATTGTTTCGCAACACACTTTGTAACATAGCATGCACCAGACTTCGGCATACATCTGTCGGACAGGGCTATGACAGGTTTTTTGGCTCAAAACACACCAGAACACTGGTGCATCTTCCTTCATACATGTTGCCCTGTGTGTTCTCTGGGCATCAATCCAGAGTTATAAGACAGTTATGTAGAGAAATTGGTTTTATCACTCCAGAGGACACATTTCCACTGCTCCATATTCCAGTGGCATTGTTGTAATGAACTCACCTTCCCATCTGCCTGCTGGCTATAGCAGGAGGTTGCTTAACAAGCAGTCTGCAAGGCTGGCTAGACAGCAAATGAGCAGGCTGAGACAATGAACCAATCGCTGAGCTGGACTCATTATTTAAACCTGGCTGACTCACCAGCTTACTGCCAGATATTGAGCCTTGTGCTACCTGGTTTGTGTCTTCTGCTGTTTTGTCTTTATCTTCTGATCCGGCTTGCCTGTGACTAGTCTCTTCTTTGGACCCCCGGCCTGATTAGTCACTTCTGGTAGCTTTTCCTAACTGTGGCTTGTTTACTGTTTCTGCCTTGAGGTCTTGTATTTCTCACTTCTAGCTTTGACCTTTGGGCTGTCTCTGACTACCATTTACCTGCCAGTCCCACCAATCGGCGACTTCTCTGTGGAGTCCAGATAGCTGTTCTATGGGGTTAAAGAGTGAAGACCTGCTATCCCTTAGACACTACCAAACTGTGTAGTCAGAATCAAGCCCAACTGTGGAGAAGCTGTTGTTGGACAGGCAAGTCACTCACCACCTCATTACAAAATATTTGGCTGCATATGGATCGATTCCAGTTGGTGGTCAATCAGATGCAGAACCTTGCCCAGTTGGTGCAGGAACTAGTGCATCTGCACAAAACATCACAGAACCCTGTTTCCAATACCACAGCTGCTGTATTACCTCTTGCTGTGCTCGAAGCTAAGATTAACCTGCTAGTCATTTTTTTGAAAACTGTAAGGAGTTTGTTACTTTCCGGGAGAGCTGTGAATAATATTTTAGACTCCATCTCCTCTCTTCTGGTAATGAACAGCAAAGAGTAGGAATTATCTGTAACGGACGGGTAGTGGATCCGCTGGACCACCGCAGGCGATGGTGGAAGCCCACGCCAGGGAACGGAATCTAAGTAGGTCCCGGTATTCACCAGAGCCCGCCGCAAAGCGGGATGGACTTGCTGCGGCGGGAGTCTACCAGTCGTTCCACATGGCGGACTTGCCTGCGGTGGCGGCCAAGGGTAGACGTAGTACAGATTCGTCAGGCAAGCTCGTGGTCGGGGACAGGCAGAAGGTCAGGACAGGCGGCTCTGGATCGTAAACGTGGACAGGCAGACGGTCAGGGCAGGCGGCAAGAGACGTGGTCGATAAACGTAGGCAAGAGGTACACGGATACACAAGACTAGACTAGGAACGCTTTCTCCAGAGGTAGACACACTAAGATCCGGCGAGGGCCGGCAGGAAGGGGCCAGACCTAAATAGGAGCAGTGCCCGGCAATAGCAAATTACCGGCGCACTGCCCCTTTAAATTCAATCAGCCGGGCCGCGCGCGCCCTAGGGGCGGAGCCACGTGTCGGGTGGCTGTGTGTGTCTGTGCAGGAGCGCGGCCTGTAAGGAGTTGTTGAGACTTTCCGGGAGAGCGGAATAATATTTTAGACTCCACCGCCCTTCTGGTACAGAACAGGTCACAGAGCTACCGGACATTATCATCTCTTTTTTTCAGGGCTTGGGCTTTTGCACTCCATCCTGACAGCCCTGAGTTATCTTTGGTTGACTTATTTCTTTTCTCCCTTGGGCTCCTGTAGGATGAACCTGATTGCACTGTTATTGCAGAATGTAAAATTCTTTCCTTGCAACAAGGCAAAAGATCTATTGAGGAATAGTGCAAAGATCTACTGAGGCCATTAAGGACATGATGGTTCATCACCCCCCCACCAAGCTCTCTGGACTCTGCTATGACCTTGGCTATCAGGCTGGGTAAACGTCTATGGAAATATAATAAGGAACAGTCTTCAACCTTAGCTCTCGTTTTGCAGAGTGAGAATTTCTTACTTCTGAGGACCCTCTGCAGATTGGATCTGTAAAGTCTGTCCCTGATAAAAAGACCAGGCACAAACAACTTGGACTTTGTTTCTGCTATGGACAGTCAGGATACTTGATCATCCCATGGCCAAAGCGCTTGCAGCGACAAAGCTACAAGTGCCTAGGTGTGTCTCGGAACTCAAAAAAAATAGAAAAATAATATCTGGTTAGCACATCCGTTTTGAATAATAAATGTATAGGTGCACACTGTTACATAGTTACATAGTTAGTACGGTTGAAAAAAGACATGTGTCCATCAAGTTCAACCAAGGGTGGGTAAAATGTGGTTGAAAGGAGGGAGCCCAGACTCCCCACTGGTTAATGCCCTGAAAGCCACAAGGCAAGAACCAATCTGCTCCAGAGGAGACCCCATCTCTGACCCCAGAGCCGCCACCAGCCCGGATCCAGAATTTTACATAGCTACGTACGCATCAATATTCTTTAGTTTCAGGTAGTTATCTAAGTCTTTCTTGAAACTCCCAACTGTTCCTGCTGTGACCAGCTCCTCAGGTGGCTATTCCACAGATTTACAGTTCTTACAGTGAAGAACACTTTTCTCCTCTGAAGATTGAATTCTTTTTTCTCCAGCTGACGGACATGTCCCCTTGTCTTTTGAGGGGGCTTTACTTGAAATATTTTTTCCCCTTACTTTTTGTAGGGACCATTTATATAAATATATAAATTAACCATGTCCCCCCGAAGCCGTCTTTTCTCAAGACTAAATAAGTTCAATTCTACTAACCGCTCCTCATAACGAAGATTCTCCATTCCGCTTATAAGTTTGGTTGCTCGTTTTTGCACTCTCTCTAGGTCCACTACATCTTTTCTATAAACTCGGGCCCAGAACTGAACAGCATATTCTAAGTGAGGTCACACCAATGCTTTATACAGAGGTAGAATTACATCCTTGTCCCGCGAGTCCATGCCTCTTTTAGTACACGCCAATATATTACTTGCCTTAGAGGCAGATGATTGACACTGCATGCTGTTCTGCAGACTATGATCTAGAAGAGCGCCCAGATCTTTCTCAACAAGCGATTCTCCAAATTTTTCTCCCCCTAAGACACTCAGTGTGTCCAGGTCCTGTATTTTGTCCCTCAATAAGGCAAAATTGGCCTTTTTAAAATTTAATTTTTTTTCCTTCCCGCTCTGTTTTTCTTTTTTCCAGTTTACACTAAAATTAATTATATTATGGTCACTGTTACCTAGATCTTCAGAAACCTTTACCGCTCTCACAAGTTCTGATTTGTTAGAGATTACCAGATATAACAGAGCACCACATCTAGTGAGATCCTCCACAAACTGCCCCATAAAATTCTCCTCCAACAGATTGAGGAACTTCCTTCCCTTTTCAGTTGATGGAGAACCGTGACCCCAGTCAATGCCTGGGTAATTAAAGTTACCCATTGATACCACTTTACCCGCTTATGCTGCCTGCACCATTTGATTATACACCTGTTCTTCTATCTCCTCAGTGATGTTTGGGGGTCTATAGATTAAGCAAAAAATGATTTTTTTCTGCATTAACCCCTCCTTGTATTTCCACCCACAATGTTTCCACATCTTTAGCAACTTCACCCTCTATTTCCTCTTTCACATTTGCCTTCATATCACTCCTTACATACAGACACACTCCTCCTCCCCTACTATTCGCTCTGTCCTACCTAAATAGATTAAAACCTTGAAGGTTGACAGCCCAATCACGCGAGGAGTCCAGCCATGTTTCATCAATACCAGCCACATCAATCAGCTCCTCTACAACTAGTGCCTCAAGCTCCCCCATTTTGCTTGGTAGACTTCTGGCATTTGTGAATAAACATTTTAAGTTCCTTTCCAGTTTTACACTTTCTGTCAACGGCATGGGATTATACCTAACACGATCATTAGACGGCATGAGATCATACATTACTCGTTCAGTAGAAAGCATGAGATTAAACGTTACCCATTCAGATGGCGGCATGGAATTATACATCTCTCCTTCAGTAGATGTTATGGGATTATACATTACACCTCTAGTAGATAGCATGAGATTATATATTACACAGTTAGTAGATGGCACGAGATTACATGAGATATTGTGAGCACCTATATCTTCAATGATGGTTTGTAACACATGGATCTCCTTATCCACTGTGCTAGTCCACCCCTCACAGTCCACTTATCAGCCCACTGATATAATCTGCATCCTCTCTAACCTATCTACCCCTGCAATTTTTAGATTGTCCTTCCTCCTCATCCCTAGTTTAAATGCTCCCACACCCCTTCTAGAATCCTCTCCCCCACCACAGCAGACCCTCTTCCATTCAGGTGCAATTTATCTGTAGAAAACAGATTGTACCCCTATGAAAAATCAGCCCAGTGTTCTAAGAACCCAAACCCTTCTGTCCTACACCAAGACTTCAACCATGCATTTAACTCCCTGTGCTCCCACTGTCTTTCCTGCATCGCACATGGCACAGGCAGTATTCCAGAGAAAAAAACCTTGGAGGTTCTTCCCTTCAGCTTTGAGCCTAGTTCTTTAAAATTATTCTTTACGATCCTCAGCCTACCGTGTATTCTGTCATTGGTTCCAACATGGACCACGACAGCTGGGTCATCACCAGCCCCTCCTAGTAATTGATCCACTCGGTCCACCACATGCCGAACCTTGGCACCAGGGAGTCAGCAAACCATTTGGTTGAGGCGGTCCTGGCGACAAATTATTCTATCTGCCTTCCTGATTATAGAATCCGCTACAACTACTAACTGTCTTTTCCTACCTGCATTCCCATCCCCCAACTACTAGTTGGGCTGCTCTTCCGGCTGCAAGGAAGAGCTGTGTCCACTAGGGCTGCCATTTCTGAGACTGATTCCCCAGCATTATCACCTAAATTGGCAATTTTGCTAGGAATCTCAGGAGGAGAAGTGACCTTCCTTTTTCTAGTACACCTAGAACTCCCCCTAACTACATTAACCCAGCCACATGGCTCTTCCTGCTGATCCAGTACTCCACCTTTAACATTTAGCCCACCAACTGTGTGCTCAGGAAGAAGCAAACTCCTCTCTTCATTGTCAATCGCCCTCAGTGTTGCATTTTGCCCCTCTAGATCTAAAATGCGAGCTACCAGAGTAGCAACATGCTCACATCTGTCAAAGCGGTATTCACCCTTCATCTCTTGCTCCGGTAGTGCATACATATGGCAGATTGTGCACTGGTGAAAATTGCCAGTGATGCTACCCATTATCCCGGTGCAACAGCAATGAAGATTTAAGAAAGAAAGGTAAATTAGTAGTGTTGAGCGATTTTTATCGACAAAGTTGAAATCGGCAAGGTTTTTACGGTGATCGAAATTTCCAGATCATGCGATAATTAAGGTTAAAATTGAGCATCATCATTAAGATCGCGCCTTTTTCGTCGCTTCCTGTAATTTTTTGGGGGCCAGCAAATCAGATTACAGAATAGACAGGGTGAGAAAGTGTGTGCGACGTCATGACTGGGATGTGTATGGTTTTCGATTGGCTGGAAAAATCACATGACCTCATTTTACAAAGAACAGCGTTTCCTGTTTCAGCCTCAGTTTTCTCTCAGCGTCTCATAGGGATAGACCGCGCTCTGCCTTGGCCAAAACAGCTCAGCGAAATTAGTCTATTTCTGCACAGAGAAACCTCTACTATTAGCTGTGATCCTTCCAATTTAGTTATATTAGAGATTTGAAGATTCTACAGTAGTTAGGTAGAGAATTTTTTTAAAGGGGCATCTACCGCTGTAAATTCATGGCGGGGGGAGCAGGGGGGGGCCCGCGGGCGAACACAGCAAGCCTATCTTTTAAAGAACACCCGGATAAAGTTCACCAAGACTTTGTGTAGACATTGTAGTGGAATATCTTTATTATTAACAGTTTGCTATTGAAATATTTCCTGGATATTGGCACCTGAACTTATATTGGATACACATCATTTCTAGTAACTGCAGGTCTTTTGTTAGGTGCAAAACTCCACTTTTATTATCAGTATACATTTCAGATAGTGTTCATTTTAATTTTACTCATTACACCTGTGACTGTTGATATGTCCACCTTGCAGTTTTTAAAATTTCAATCAGCAATCTTGTAGTCAGCACAGGTTGTTTGTTTGCCAAAAATAACCCTGTATCATACGAAAAAAAATAACAGTTACGTTTTTTGACTTTTGGCCCCCAGCATTTTTTCATTGACGCGCATCCACGTAAATCTTAAAACAGCAATTTTATATTCACCAAGGTGAATTGAAAGGTGCAAAAATACCGTGTATATACGAAAACATAACAGTTACGTGTTTTTTGGACTTTTGCACACCCAGCTTTTTCATTGACGCAGCATCCACGTAAATCTTAAAACAGCAAATCTATATTTACCACAGGTGAATTGAAAGGTGCAAAAAATACCGTTTATTTATACCAAAAAAAATACAGATACGTGTTTTTTGGACTTTTTGCCCCGTCCAGATTTGTTGATAGACCCTTGCAGTTAAATTTTAAGCAGCAATTTGGTTTTGATTTGAGGGGTTTGA
>JAODAL010050549.1:0-27327 GCA_025379985.1 Phyllomedusa bahiana
ACTTTGGACATGTTCTGGGGTGGTGGCAATACACAGACGACATCTTCCTCATCTGGCATGGTTCTGAGCAGGAATTAATTGTGTTTCATCAATTCTTGAATAATATTGATCCAGGGTTGAAGTTCACTTTGACTTTTTCTAAAGAAAAAATAAAATTTTTGGACACTTTAGTTGGTGTTTGGGTGAATAGCCTTTACACTGATTTATATATAAAGAGTATGGATAGCAATACTATTTTATGTTTTGAGAGCTAAATGTATGAAATCCTAAATGTTTGATTAATTCTCTTCCCTATAGTCAGATGCTGAGGGTTAGAAGGAATGTTGATCAAGAGGACAGGGTTGATATATCCTTCGATAGAATGGTAAATCATTTTATTGTTAGGGTATATCCAAAGAGAGTATTGTTGTCTCATCAATCAAAAGTGAAACAGTTATCTAGGATTGACTCTCTGAGGAGTAAAGAAAAACAAGGTCCATACAGAATTCCTTTTGTATCTACCTATAACAACTATAGTGGTAGGATTACTGGTGTAATTAATAAATATTTGTCCATTATTCAAAAAGCTTATATTGAGATTGATGATTTTTCCCATAGACTTTTTATGTCATATAGACGCTCTATGAATTTGAGGGATTGCTTAGTTAAATCAGACATAGGTGGAAAAATTGGTTTAAGGCAATCTTATTTAGGTATTTGTAGGTAGGGATCTTTTCCTTGTCTCTCATGTATAAACTGTTCCTTTATGTGAAAAGGAGAGAGCTTTTGTCATCCACAAACTGGAGAGAAGCACAAGATTGGATATTACTTAACATGCAACTCGGATTGGGTCATTTATGCATTATGGTGTCCTTGCAATTTAGTTTATATTGGTGAAACTAGATGTGATGCAAAAACTCGTATTAATCAACATAGATATACCATCAGAAAGAAAAGGTTAGATTTGCCAGTTCCAAAACATTTTGTAGAGGGAGGGCATAAAGAGGGAGATCTTAGATTTATGTTGATAGATCATATACCGTTACATATATATATAGAAGAGGTGGGAATAGAGTTTTGGCTCTTAAATGGAAAGAACTTTATTGGAGACGTAGCGCTGTTTGAGAGGTGAGGTGTTGAGGAAGGCTCACACAGCACAGACGCTGGATGCAACAAGTCCACTCCGGACGGAATCTCCCATGCGACTACGCAAAGTAAAGGAGATACTTCAAAGAACCACCAGGTGAATGATAAATTATAATACAATATATAGAAAGTGAAGTGTGGAATCTATTTACACTGGACATTCAAATTTTTATGTAAGATTTGAATAAAAATGTATATGTTTTATTACGGAAGCATACCATTGGAGGCATATTGAATAGCAGGTGGGGACCTGCAGCGAAGGTATAACCTGTGTGTTCATTAATAAAGGTGCATTGCATGATGAGAATTTAAAATATTGCCAGTTATGTAGGATTATGGGTTTGGGCTTTATATGTTCTTACGATGTTTCCCAACTTTCTTTTTGTGAGTTTGATACATGTAATTTTTTCTTTTTCTTTTTTTTATATTCATTTTTTTAAATATTCTCTTTTCACAGATTGAATCACATGGAATGGAGCTATATTTGAGGGGATCTCTTACTTGGGAGAGTCGCACATATAGGATTATTTTATGTGGAGATTTGTTATTTGTTTTTATTTTCAATTGACTGGTGTGAATAGTATATTGTATTGTGATTTAAAGTATTCTATTGTGCTGCCCTTTGGCTTTGCACCCTTCGTTATTGTTAGGTGGGATATTGCCTTTGGTGTCTGTCCACTTTTGTGGATAGGAGAACATCTTGGTAATGGATGTTGCGGTGCGCATGCCCTGTTTGGGTTGTTCACCTCCTTACCTTATCACCTTTAATATTTGAGATACTATGTTGCATGTGCTCCTTATAGGAGTCTTGACCCATTGTCCTTTAACTATTTGGAGGTTTTAGACATGAACATAATCTTTATTTATATGATTGATATTGTGTTTCATCTATATATCGCACTTTGACGTTTACATTGCCGCGATCTTGTTTACCTAGTGTGCAGACGCATGAATTAGACGCATGCGCGGCATATGTTTTTGAGATCATGCCGACATCTTTTGTGATGGCACTCATACTGCACTTGCACAATCTTTTAACACATGTGTTGTAATGTTTGGGCTGTTTTTATTGTGTTATTTGTCACGGACATGTGCAGTGTTGCGTCATGGACGATAACTGTAAGCAATGTTTGTGGCGCAGAGAGTGAGTGACCCCATCTTTTACATATGAATTATAATGCACACAGGTGGTTGTTTTAAATTGTTGGTGTAAGGTGTTAGGTTAGGTGTTAGGTGTTGGTTTTAGGTTATATTGTTGGTGTTAGGTGGTTATTTTATATTGTTGTTTTATACAGTATATATTGATATATATTTATGTAATTTATTCATTTTTCAATGTTGAAGCAACCTTTTTATTTATACCTTTGAGATATATTGCATGTTTGCACTTTTCTTTTTTATAACTGTATGTTTTTATTAATAATTTTTCAAAATAAAACATAGAGAAAATCTTGAGATTTGACATATTATGAAACAACCACATACAAAGAACATACCATATTTTTGAAGACACTCTGAGAAGGTGAGTGGAAACAGCTTTTCCAAATCAGAACTTCCTAATATGTATAACCGTACAATAATATATCCAGGAATCGGTAAACATCGCAAACTCACGGTCGTCAGGGAAGAGTTATCACCATTATACAAGACAAGGACAGCATTACAATAGGGGATAGCACGAAAGGATGGGGTGGTGGGGAGAGGGGGAGGGCAGAAGGGTGTTGCCATAGGTATCCAGCTCACAAAGGGTAGGACATGGAGAACACATCCTAAACCGACCATACTTTATCAAATATGTCTAACCTGTTATTTAGGGTCGCCGATAAATATTCCATTCGGTGAACTTCCCTAACTCGTTGGTATAGTTCGGTAATTGAGGGAGGGGAAGTCTGCCTCCACATTCCCGAGATTAAACACCTTGCGGCAGTAAGAACATGTCTCATCAGGGCGCCCTTGGGCTTAGACAGGCCCGACACCGGACTGTTAAACAAGTAGGTGAGTGGGTCTATGGGTATCCTCACGCCAAGGAGGTCGGCGAGGAAGTCCCGCACATGAGCCCAAAAAGGAGAAAGGATCCGGCAGTCCCAGAAGATATGTGGGAGCGTGCCTACCGCACGGTTACACTGCCAGCATGAGTTTGGAATCTGTGGGTTCCATTTGTGTAAAACATCAGGGGTGTGATACCAAAACAACAAAATTTTATACAAATTCTCCCTATGGGTGATACACGTGGAGGATCTCGCCACCTCCCCCCAAATGGCCTGCCAAGTCTCATAGGGAAGCGCCTTGCCAAGATATGATTCCCACCTCGACATGTACTTATGCCTTATTTCCTTATCAGGAGCAGGATCCTGTAAAATTGCATATATTGCGGAGATGAGCCCCTTTGTGGATACTCCAGCTTTTCATAACATCTCAAATTGGGTGGGCGGTGATAGTCTGTTAGTGCCATAGATCGAGAAAAGGAGGTGGCTAATTTGAAGGTAATGAAAGCTCGAGCGAGGAGGGAGGTCGTATTTAGTCTGGAGGGTCTGGAACGGGATCAATTTTCTATCCCGGCCCTCCGTGATGTCCACAAATCTGAACAAGTCATGCCCCAGCCATGGTCGAGCGAAGAACCCCGACGAACTTCCCGGCAAGAGAGGGGTGCATATAAAGGAGGACATCGGTGAGGCCCTAGAGGCACGCGGAAATTTAGGTTGGCAGTATTTCCAGATCTGAAGCGTAAATCTGATGGGTCCCAGCAACGAGCCTACCTCTGGGAGGGGACGAGAGTGCCACAGAAATGCATTGGGGTGTGTGGGGGACAGCCAAAATTTTGCTATCTAGGCCAATTTGGAGTAGGCTCTCAACGAGGACCATGCGGGTATGCGTCGCAGGTGGGTAGACAAGTAGTAGTTCAGCATATTGGGTACTGCTAGGCCTCCCCTCTTTTTACTGGCCATCAACACCTCCTTTGATACTCTGTGGCGCCCCTGCGCCCATACAAAATTTAGTATTGCTGCTTGCAATGATCTCAGTTCAGCCAGGGGGACTGCCACGGGGAGAGTCTCAAACAAATAAAGGAGTTTGGGGAGAATGTTCATCTTGACAGAATTAATCCTGCCGAAGAAAGAAATCGGGAGGGAGTTCCACTTTAGGAGAAGGCCCCTCAGTTCTCTAAATAGTGGGGGATAGTTTGTCTTGTATAGTGTTTCATATCGACTGTTTATTTGAATTCCCAAGTATTTAAGCGAATGTTCCCTCCATGTGTATGAAAAGTTGCTTTTAAGGGAGTCTAATATCGTCGGCGGTAAATTAATGGGGAGAGCCTCCGATTTAGAGGAGTTAACTTTGTAGCCGAACACTTTTCCAAAATTGTTTAGCAGGGAGTGGAGAGTGGGGAGGCTAGTATGTAGTGCCGTAAGAGTTAGGAGGATGTCGTCCGCGAACAAGGACAGTTTGAACTCCTTATCCCTCACCTTGATTCCCCTAATATCCGGGTCGGCCCTTATTGCTGCCGCCAGTGGCTCTATGCACAGAGCAAATAGGAGAGGGGACAAGGGACACCCCTGTCTCATTCCGTTCTTTATCCGGAACCTTTTGGACGTGCAATAGGGTAATTTGATCGTCGCCGAGGGCGTGGCGTAAAGGCCTCGAATCGCGGTCAAAAAGGCGTCTGAGAAGCCAATTGCCAACAAGGTCTCAAACATGAAAGGCCAGCTTAGCCTATCAAAGGCCTTTTCCGCGTCAAGGCTAAGGATAAGTGCCTGTTGGTTTTGGGTGTTGGCAATTTCTATCAGGTCGATGGTCCGTCTAGTGTTGTCTCCCCTCTGTCTAAATGGGACAAATCCCACCTGGTCTCTATTAATGAGAGAAGGGAGCCAATGATTTAGCCTATTGGCCAGGATTTTTGTGTAAATTTTTAGATCTGAGTTAAGAAGTGCTATAGGCCTGTAACTGGCACTGTCTGCAGGGTCCTTTCCGGGCTTATGGATGAGGGAGATGTGGGAAAGGGTCATTGATTCTGGGAGAGGGGAACCCTCCAAGAAGGAATTAAACAATTGGAGCATGTGGGGAGCAAGAGTATCGGAGTACACTTTATAACTTTATAATATATGTATGGAAGGCCCTCTGGTCCAGGGGCCTTCCCTGAAGGGAGTTGTTTCAGGACATCCATTAGTTTCTCCGCTTCAATAGGAGCATTGAGAAGGGCATGAGCTTCAGGTGGGAGGGGGGGGCGGGGGCACTTTCGCAGGAAGTCCTTAATTTGCTTCTGAGCATCGTGTTGGGGCAATTCTGGGGGGAGAGAGTACAATTTTGAGAAGTAATCTAAGAAGATGTCGGCCATTGTTTTCGGGTCGTAATGCAACGTCCCTGTATGGTCAGGAAGCGCGGATTGCGTGGATTTTACAAATCTCTCTTTAAGCTTTCTAGCTAAAATCGTATGGGCCTTGTTACCAAAGTTATAAAATCGCTGCTTTGAGTATACTAACAGTTTTTCTACCCTATGCGTAGCTATGTCCTTTAGATCCTGCCTGGTTGCCACTATACGACACAGGGTTGTTACACTGGGACGCACAGTCATCCTTCTCTCGAGATCCTTCAGGAGGGCGCGGAGAGTCAGAGCTCTCTCTCTGCTATCTTTTTTGAGTCTAGAGCCTAATGCAATGCAATGGCCCCGGAATACCGCTTTATGAGCCTCCCAAAGGGAAGAGAGAGAGGATACCGTGCCTGTGTTAAGCTCAAAATAAGAGGCAAGCGTCTCTTGCAACTTTTGCCTGTGTGCCTGGTTTTTGACTAGAGCTTCATTTAGTCTCCAATGACACGAGCGCCAACGGGATTCCTGGTAGTCAAGCTCGACCATGACCGGGGCATGATCCGACCATGTGATCGGCTCAATATTGGAGCCTTTCAGCAGTCGGAGAGTTAGAATGTTGCCAAAAAAGTAGTCTAGTCTGGAGTGGGATTTATGCGGATTGGAGTAAAAGGTGAATTCCCTGCCTTTGGGATGCCCTACTCTCCACAGATCAAAAAGGGAATGTGCTCTAATCGCTTTACGGAAGGCCCTAGACAACCTATTCTGGGCTGGGGGATTTCCTTTGAGGGTGGCCCTATCCATGGCGTCTGAGAAGTTTAGGTTGAAGTCACCTCCCAACAGGAGGGCGGAGGGTGGAAGCTTAGAAAGTTTGGCGAGGACTCTGTTCAAAAAGGACATCTGTGAGGTGTTAGGGGCATATATATTGCACAGCACAACAAGTTTGCCATATAAAGTGGCCTGTAGAATGATATACCTGCCCGCGGAGTCAATTTGAGATGCCGTGACCTGCATGGGGCATGAATTGGCTATCAATATGGCCACGCCAGCTTTCTTTCGTTCATTAGACGCCGAAAAGGCCGTCGAATAGTAGCACTTTGCAAAGTTAAAGGATCCTGTGGAATTATAATTGGTCTCCTGTAAGAAGACAATATCTGCTTTCAGATTTTTGCATTCCTGGCCCTTAACGTTTAGTGTCAGGCACCTAACCATACTGTCTATCTAAAGGAGACGGTTCGCGGGTTTGGGACAGCAGGTGCCTAGATATATAAGATACCCTTGCAGCTGTCAGATATGGCAGAGAAGGGGAAGGGGGGGCGGGTGAGGAGGAGAGCACTAGTGAAGGACACACAGGGATGGGGAAAGACGCAGACACCACACATGTAAATAAGAGAACAAAGGCTATATCTCGAACCAGTAATAAAACTGGTGAACTAGAAAACCAGAGAGCTATGCAGCTCAAAAAATGGAAAATCTAGTTGAGTGGCATCCCTGGTTTGCGAGGCTCGGAGGTTAGTCCTAAAAGAAGGGACCTGAGGTAACCTCCAGAGTGGACCCAAAACACAAGACCACAGTGGGGGTCCCCCCTCCGTACCAAGAAAGAAGTCACACGCCCAGTAGCGGCGCAAACAGGAGAGGCCACGCAGGTGACTAGCCAAAACCAAGGAGATGTAATATATGAAGAACCACAAAATCCTCAATATAAGAACAGCTACCGCCTAACCGCTATCACGTGCAGTAGCAACAATTAGTGAACCCAGCCTTGCGAATACTGGAGGTTGATTCACTTGTGAAGTGTTGGTGAAGTGGGGAACAGCCAAGCAGATATAACTATTGGGCCTGGCCGTGGGACAAGTCCCGTCTCAGCGCGGTGGACTGCGCCTGGCTTTGTGGGCCGGAGGGGACCCCCTTGGAGAGTGTCCTTTGGCAGACGAGACAGAGTGCCACACCGGCGGCGGGGGCGGTGGCAACACAGTCAGTTCCCAATCCTCTATGTCTGGAACAGGGATCTGTAGCGCTTTGCAAAAGCCAGGAAGGTCTTGCAGTGTCTTAAGAGTAGCTGAGCGCCCTTCAGAGCGCGCATTCAGCGCAAAGGGGAAAAGCCATCTATATGGGATGTGTCTCTCCCTGAGGATGGCGAGGAGCGGTCTAAGGTGACGACGCTTTTGGAGAGTGTGCCACGATAGGTCCTGAAACAGCTGGATGCTCGACCCCTGGAACTGAATATGGCGCAGCCCCCTAGCATTTTCCATGATCGCCTCCTTTTCTGTATAATCGTGAAAGCAACATATAATGTCCCTTGGGAGCGATGTAGCGGACTTAGGCCTAAGCGCTCTGTGGGCCCTATCCGGCTTATTGGACCGAGGGGGGAAGCTCTCCATAATTTGATTGAAGATGGAATCTAGGACGGAGTGCACATTCTCGTCGCCCTGGGCCTCTGGGAGGCCTCTGATTCGAATATTACATCTGCGACCCCGGTTATCGAGATCTTCCCGGTGGCGGGCCATACCCTTAACCCTGGAGATCTAATCTACCAGTGCAGGATGTAGGTGCTCGACATATTTACGAGTATTGTCGTGATCCTCCTCTAACATCTCAACTCTGGAGGCAATCTGTTTAATGTCCTGTCTGATGCTTGAAATCTCATCTCTGCAGGCCTGTTTAATCTCTGAAATCAAGCTTTGCCAGTCTTCCTTAGTGGGAAAGTGCTGTGGAGCCACAGCCTCATGCTGGCTGCTTGCCCTATGCAGGCTGTGAGGAGCAGATGAGCATACTGGGGATCCCAGCCACGATGGGGCGATACTATCAGAGTCTCTGATGGGAGATTGAGAGGTAGACCCCAAGTCCAAGCTGTCCCTATCTGGGGGGGAGCCCAGCGGTATGGTGTCAGTGGGCTGTCGGCTTGAGTGCCTGTCCTGAGCCTGTGCAGGTGCTTTAGCAGCCATAGTGCTGTATAATGGCTGAAGGGGCAAGTGTCCGAGTGTTTCTTGCTCAGCAGGAACAAACAAGGAGGGGGAGGGGGCGCTCGCTGAGGCGTGTACCTGCTCCGGTGATGTGCTGTTCCCTGGGGCAGTAGAGACGCCTGTGTGCTCCTGAGCTGCTCTGAGGGCCCTGGTGACTGGCCTAGATGGCGTTTCCCCCTCTTCCTCTGGCGCTCGGGCGCTGCAGCTCCGGTCCTTTGGCGTGTGAGAGGCAGAGGATAATGGCGCCGAGGGTCCTGAGCGCATCCCACGTGGCGGGCTGTGGAGAAGAAAGGCGTCCAGCGGCGTCCGCACTGCAAGAGGGGTCTGAAGTGTGCCCGATCTCTTCTGCTGCTGGGACCTCCTTTTACCCATTTAGGGTGCTGGTACCGGCCAGATTCCGTGCTTCTCAGCGGTTTAGTGCGGGAGCTCCCTCGCCATGCGTCCTACTCCATCGACTTCCGGTACCGCCTCCCCGTTTGTACTTTTTTAATATCACGTTGATGTTTCTTACGTGATATTATTGTGAAATTAGGCACTTTATTTATATATTGTTAATCATGTATGTTAATCACGTATTGGGTATAAATACCCCTTATTTGCATGTATCACATTGCTTGAGAAAGGTCCTATTGCAGGGCTGAAACTATGCACGGACCGGGGTGAATAAACTTTATCACATTTTTACACATTTTTGGAGTGCTGTGGATTCTTCTGTTTTTCTATTGGAGGTTTGTTCCAGACTGTTCCACTCACCTATATTTGTTTTTCCTTTGAGTGCTGCAATAATTTTTTGAATTATATATATATATATATGTATAAGTGTGTGTATTTATGTGTATATATACAGTAAGTCAGTTATATATATATGTGTATATATATATATGTAATGTGTGTGTGTGTGTGTATATATATATATATATATATATGTGTGTGTGTGTATATATATATATAGTGTGTGTGTGTGTATATATATATATATATTATGTGTGTGTGTATATATATATATATATATATATATATATATATATATATATATATGTATATATATATTTATTGTGGGGATGTAGCTCAGCGGTAGCAAAAACACACCGTTTGTAGTATATGTTTTTAGTCTCTTGGCCTTTATTCAGCCACGGATTACACAGCCAGCGAAAATAAAAGCATACGGGCTTAACTTCAGCCCAACAAAAATACGAACACACAGTCTGTGTAGATAACTCACAGTCTCGGTAAGTCCAGCAGTTCTTAGATGGTTTCCCCCCACCCAGATCAGGGGAATGTGGTATCCAGTGGACGGTAGGCTGCAGCTCAAACTTCCACGTCTTGTCCCAGTCAAGCAACCTCTGACTGAGAACCACCACCCCCATCCTACAAACTTCCTGCCTTAAGTAGGCCTCAAAACCAGGCCTGGATACCTGGGAGCAATCCACCCACCCTGCTCTTTGAATTGCTCCAGTAAAGCCTGACCCAGATCCACTGCTATTCCAGCAGTCACACTAACAAAACAAATGTCAGTACCATATCAATACTGACGTATGGCTAACAGGCTTTACTTCACCGATATCAGAAACCTCGGTGACACGTATCGACCATCAATAACGGCACCTTGTGCCTTCTCACATACCCCTCCCCCCTCTGCCCAAGTCGGGGTTTTGGGCACCGTCCGCCATCAGACTGTGCACTCTTGAGATGGCATCTGTGTTTCCCTGCTGCTTGCCTGGTCTATGTTCTACTGTGAATGCAAAATCCTGCAGGGCAAGAAACCAGCGGGTAACCCGGGCATTTTTCCCCTTCTTCTACCGCCTTCACATGAGTGGGGCATGGTCAGACACTAGCCTGAATTTTCTGCCTAACAGGTAGTACTTGAGGGAGTCTAACGCCCACTTTATGGCCAGGCATTCTTTCTCAATGATGGCATAATTTCGTTCTGCCGGGGACAACTTCCTACTTAGGTAGATCACGGGGTGCTCTTCCCCATTCACTACCTGAGACATAACAGCTCCCAAACCCACCTCGGAAGCATCTGTCTGGACCACAAATTCACAGGAGAAGTCCGGGGCTACTAACACTGGTTGCCCACATAGGGCCTGTTTGAGCTCCTGGAAAGCCCTCTCGGCCTCAGGAGACCACTTTATCATTGTTGACTTCGTGCCCTTGGTTAAGTCAGTCAAGGGAACTTCTATTTCTGCAAACTTCGGGACAAACCATCTATAGTAGCCCACAATACCAAGAAACGCCCTGACCTGCTTCTTGTTGAGGGGGAGGGGCCATTTCTGGATCGCCTCTACTTTATTCACTTTGGGCCTTATTTCCCCTCTCCCCACTATGTACCCAAGGTATCTGGTTTCCTCCATTCCCAGGGCACACTTAGTTGGGTTTATCGTAAACCCAGCCTTCCTTAAGGCATCTAGCACAGCCTGGACTTTCCCGAGATGGCTCTCCCAATCATGACTGAAGATCACAATTTCATCTAGGTAGGCGGCTGTGTATCTCCTATGTGGGCGCAACACTTGATCCATAGCCCTCTGGAAGGTGGCGGGGGCCCCCTGCAAACCAAAAGGCATTCGGACATAGTGAAATAACCCATCAGGAGTAGAGAAAGCAGTCTTCTCCTTAGCGTCCTTTGAAAGGGGGATTTGCCAATATCCCTTGGTAAGGTCAAGAGTGCTAATATACCTCGCCGGACCTAACTGCTCGATTAATTCATCTACCCGGGGCATAGGGTAGGCATCCACTGTGGATACTTCATTGAGTCTGCGATAATTGTTGCAGAATCTCCATTCTCCGTTTGGCTGGGCACTAGCACTAAGGGGCTGGACCATCCACTCTTGGATCTCTCGATCACCCCTAGTTCTAGCATTTTCTGCACCTCCTTGGAAATGACCTCCCGGCGGGCCTCAGGGTCTCTATAGGGCTTCAGGTTTACTCTCACATGGGGTCCATGAGGATCTCATGCTCTATCACATGGGTACGGCCAGCGGTATCAGTGAACAGGTCTCGATTCTTCTGCAGCAGTTCCCTACATTGTTGCTTTTGGGAGGGGGATAGGGTCTCTGAGATTTTTATGGCTTCTATGTTGGCCTCCGTTTTGGTCACCAAACAAGAAACTTCGGTAGGCGCTCTCTCCTTCCAGGGTTTTATCAAATTTACGTGGTAAATCTGAAAGGGTTTCCTCTTCCCTGGCTGGTGGACCTTATAATTCACCTCCCCCACTTTTTCAACTATCTCGTATGGGCCCTGCCATTTATCGAGGAATTTGCTTTCAACGGTGGGTACTTATATTAGTACCCTGTCTCCCCGGTTAAAGTGTCTTATCCTGGCGGACCTATTATAGACTCGGGCCTGCGCTTTTTGTGCTTGAAGAAGATGTTCCTTTACAATTGGCATCACCCTGGAATCCTCTCCTCCAGTTTGGTCACATGCTCCACTACGCTCCTATGAGGGGTGACCTCACCCAAGTTTCCTTGGCCACATCTAAGAGTCCTCTAGGATGTCTCCCATACAAAAGCTCGAAGGGTGAAAACCCGGTGGAGGCTTCGGGTACCTCTCTAATTGAGAACAGCAGGAATGGTAAGAGACAGTCCCAATCCCGCCCATCCTTCTCTACCACTTTCCTCAGCATTTCCTTCAGGGTCTTGTTAAACCGCTCAACGAGACCGTCCGTCTGAGGAAGGTAGACCGAAGTGCGCAGCTGCGTAACTTTCAACACCTTACACAACTCCCTCATTACCTTCGACATGAATGGTGTTCCCTGATCCATTTAGATCTCCTTGGAAATTCCTGTGCAGGAGAAGACGGAACAGCTCCCGGGCAATATTACGGGATGAGGGGTTCCTGAGAGGGATGGCCTCCGGGTAACAGGTGGCGTAATCAACAATGACCAGGATGTACTGGTGACCTATCGCTGACTTCACCAATGGCCCTACCAGATCCATCGCTATCCTATCAAAAGGGACCTCAATGATTGGTAGCGGAACTAGAGGGCTACGGAAATATGTTAACGGGGATGTGACCTGGCAGGTGGGACAAGATTGGCAGAAATCCCTAATCTCCCGGTAACACCCTGGCCAATAGAAATGCTGTAATATCCTCTCAAGCGTTTTGTCTGCACCTAAATGCCCCCCTAACACATGGGTGTGGGCCATATCCAGGACCATACGCCTATAGGGACCCGGAACCAATAACTTCTCTACCACCTCGTCCCTGATTTTGGTGACTCGATACGATAGGTCTTGATTCAGGGCAAAATGCTGAAACCGACTCTCGGCCCCCAACACCTGGGGTACCCCGTTGAGAACCGTCACATTTTCCCGGGCCCCTTTTTGGGTCAAGTCTTGAAGTTGAGCGGTACCAAAATTTTGTCTAGATACCTCCAACTCAGGAACAGGCTCGTCTGATGAGACCTCTTCTTCATTATCTCCCACCAGGACTGAAAAAGGGAACTCTGGAATTGTCTCATGATCCCCCCCAGCGGCCTGGTCCAGGCACCGTATGGGATTTGCAGATACGGTCTTCGCCACAGGTCCCAGAACAGAGGGCAGTCACGGCCCACAATCACATCGTGCAATAGACCCTGCACCACTCCAACATTGCGTGACAAGGTCCCCAAGCCTGTCTCACGTTTAACCCGGGCCACTGGGTAAACCCTTGTGTCCCCGTGGATACACGTGACCCCTAATTTTATCCCAGAGACCAACACATGTGAGAGTGACTAAACTCCCTGAGTCCAGTAGTCCTGAGACCATGGTGCCATTCACTGTAAGTTTACACATCTGGGGTTCCTCCCCATTAGTTGACACAGCGCTGCACGCCGGAAGTGCAAAGAGGGAACTGCGGCGGGTCGCGGAGCAGTCCATGGGCTCCGTTGTGAGCGGACACTGAGCCGCTATATGTCCCAAGCCCCGACATCTCCAACACACAATATCCCTGGGCATTCCTTTTGGCATTGGGTCTGGGCCTCCCCTGGCTTTGGCACGACCCTCCCAGGGAGTCTTGACTCCTGGCTTCTGTAAGTCCCAGTCTCTGTGGCCCTCCCAGTACGGGGATTTCAGGTTCCCTGGGCCCCACATGAACCTCTCCATAGCGTGGACCCTCTTTACCAGTCCCACTAGGTCATCCGCCGTCTGAGGATCACCCTGCCCAACCCAGCACTGCACAGAATGCGGAAGAGAGTGCATAAAGCGGTCCATAACCATCCGCTCCACCAATTGCGCTGAAGAGCATGTCTCGGGCTGCAGCCATTTTTGAACCAGATGCAACAAGTTAAATAGCTGCGACCTCGGAGGTTTGGCCTTACTGTATGCCCACTGGTGTACCCTCTGAGCCCAGACCGCTAACGTAACACCAAGACGCACCAGGATCTCTGCTTTTAGTTTGGAATATTCCTTAGGGTCCTGTAAGGTGAGGTCATAGCAGGCCTTTTGGGGCTCCCCAGTCAGATAAGGGGCCAGCACCTCAGCCCATTGTTACAGCGGTAGTGCCTCCCGGTTGGCGACTCATTCAAACACTGTGAGGAATGCCACTATGTCATCTTCTGGAGGGCTTCCCTGACAGTCCTCCTGGCCCAATGTCCCTCATCACGTGACGGCGGAGCTGGAGCTTCCCGGGCCCGCACGGCGTCCGTTAACATGGCCATCTGTTGCATTAGCAGCTGGTTCGTAGCTTGCTGCGCCTGCAGGGCTTCAGTATGAGCCCTCTGCTGCTGTTCATCGGCTTGTCTCTGGGCCTGCATGGCTTCCCCATGAGCTTTCTGCTGCTGAGATGTGGCTTGCTGCTGCTGCAGATTCGCCTGAACCAGGTGCTTAATCAGCTCCTCCATATTAGCAGTTGTAACTTGGCTCTATGCTGCTTTGATTCAGGACATACACGGCAGATCTCTGCCCGCGTCCTGCAACCACTTGTGGGGATGTAGCTTAGCGGTAGCAAAAACACACCGTTTGTAGTCTATGTTTTTAGTCTCTTGGCCTTTATTCAGCCAAGGATTATACAGCCAGCGAAAATAAAAGCATACGGGCTTAACTTCAGCCCAACAAAAATACGAACACGCAGTCCGTGTAGGTAACTCACAGTCTCTGTAAGTCCAGCAGTTCTTAGGTGTTTTCCCCCACCCAGATCAGGGAATGTGGTATCCAGTGGACGGTAGGCTACAGCTCAAACTTCCACTTCTTGTCCCAGTCAAGCAACCTCTGACTGAGAACCACCACCCCCATCCTCCAAACTTCGTGCCTTAAGTAGGCCTCAAAACCAGGCCTGGATACCTGGGAGCAATCCACCCACCCTGCTCTTTGAATTGCTCCAGTAAAGCCTGACCCAGATCCACTGCTATTCCAGCAGTCACACTAACAAAACAACTGTCAGTACCAGATCGATACTGACATATGGCTTACAGGCTTTACTTCACCGATATCAGAAACCTCGGTGACACGTATCGACCATCAATAACCACACATATATATATATATGTGTGTGTATGTTTGTGTATAATTTGCCAGTTGCAAAGTATAGGCATTTAAGAACACTGTTGATTTGCTGTCAGGGTTCTTCCATAAGACACCATTTCACAGATATTACATAGAAAAAATTATATTTCTACTCCTATTTGTCATTTGCAAAGTATAGGCCTTTAAGAACACTTTAGATGTGCTGTCTCGCTCTCACGGTTCTTCCATAAGACCGCATGTAACAGATATTCCATAGAAAAAATTCTATTTCTAATCCTAGTTGCCAGTTGGAAATTATAGGGATTTAAGAACACTTGTGATTTGCTGTCTTTGCAGTACAGTTCTTCAGTAACTTGACCTTTTTAATTTTATATTTTTGAACATGGAGTGAACTAGAGGGTGGTAAGCGAGCAAGGAGGGGTGTAGGATGTGGAGCTAGAGGTACGAGACAAGGCACTCCTTCCAGTGTTCCGGACAACACACAAACGAGCACATCGTCAATCGCAGGACAGTTCCCTGTATGTCTCATGTCTGAATAGCGACGCCATTCTGTTCTTCAGTGGTTACCACACCCTGCATCCAACGGTTTTACCTCCTCTTCCTCTTAGTCATGGCAAATATCGTCATCATCATCATCAGTCCAACCTAAAGGCCAAATGTCACCCAATATACAGAGCGCCCCAGATAATCCATGTTCTGAAGAGCTCTTTGATCACACAATGCCGTTGGGGTCAGAAGACATGGCAAAAGATCAAGAGGTCAAAGAGAATGATTTTGTCTGCCCAGACGCCCAATCGCTGATGTCCTCAGAGGAGGAGAAAGAAGCTGGTCCATCGGCAGAAATCCTAAGTGGTCAGCAATGCCTCGCAGTGCCTGTATATTATAGCCCGCAGCTTGAGGGTGTAGACTGTCAGGAAGAGAAAGCCAAAAGCCTGAATGTCGGCATTGCCAGGCTTTTGACCCTGGAAATATTGCCTTTCCACCTGGTGGACACAGATGGATTCCGCCACATTGTGGCCCTGGCATGCCCCCAATATCAGATGCGGAGCAGACATTTCTTTTCCAGAAAAGCTGTCCCTACCCTGGCCCGCCACCTTGCAGAAAAGATCTCCAGCGCGTTGGCTGCATCTTTGTCCCTCAAAGTCCATCTCACTACAGACACATGGACTAGTAAGCACGATCAAAGGCACTACATCTCACTGACTGCTCACTGGATGTGTTGGGTGGATGACAGTGCCTCTGGTGATGATGGGTGTTGGGCTTGGCAGACACTCTTCCACACTGCAGGGATGGTGCAGAGTCCAGATCCCCAACTTCGGCAGGTAACATCACGTGCCAAGAGAAACCAGGCCATTCTCAAATTAATGTGTCTTTGAGACCGTGCTAAGAACCTGGCGCCATGCAGGGTGGTGTGCGACATCGGAAAAGATCTCCTTGCTGCTCTTCAGATCGGTAGACTTACGCACATCTTTTCCCTGACACATGTCCTGAACCTGGTTGTGAAGAAATTTCTCAAGTGCTACCCGGGTCTTAACTGTCTGCTGAGGAAGGCTTGAGGTCTCAGCTCACACTTTCGGCACCCTGCTTTGGCACGACTGGCAGTGTTGCAGCGTGATCTGGGCCACCCGACAACCGTCTCATTGTTGACGTGGCAACACGCTGGAAATCCACCCTCCACACGCTCCAGCGATTGTGGCAGCAGTGTAATCTCATTATGGCCTGAGGAGTAGTGGTGCGGACCTCGGGGTATTAAGCCATAGAGAGTGGAGGCAGGTGGAGGGTCTCTGCACCATACTTGACAGTTTTGAAGAGGCCACCAAAATGATCAGTCAGGACGATGGCATTGTTTGAATGACCATTGTGATCATATTTTTATTGGAACAAGCATTAGACTCTCTGCGGCAGCAGTTCCCAGCAGTGATGGAAGAGGAGGCGGACACAGATGCGTACACAGAGCCTTACTCGCTGGAGGATGTAGAAGGCCCTACTGTTTCCCAATTTTATCGGTCTTCTTTAACAGTGGTTCCAGGTCCAGCGCTGGTGCAGGATGGCACTTCAGCTCACAGAGTAGAGCGCATGAGGCTAGCCAGGGCTCCGGTGATGCTCAGGATGAGGAAGTGGAGGAAGATGAGGAGGCCGGTACTGATTACCCTTCAGTGGTAAGAGATTTGCACAGATTTCAGGAGGAACAGGTGGAAGAGGAGGAATATATGTTTAGTGCCCCTCCCACCGAGGCTTGGAAGACCCCAGAAGCATCTCACACATGAGTGCTTGGATGCTACATTACCTGCAACATGATCCATGCATTAAGGCAATCAAAATGAACAGCAATTAGTGGGTGGCCACCCTCGTTGATCCATCTTTTAAGACAAAAATGAGCACTTTCCTTCCACCCACACAAATTGACAGTAAAATGCAGGAATTTGAGACAGTGCTCATTGACCAACTCGAGACATCTGTTGCGTCTTCTTCACATTTCAATGTCACGGTGGAACATTTTCTGCAATGTGCCAGCAGTAGAATAGCAAATAGCTGCAGCAGCAGGCAGTCTGGCAGAAGGCTACTGGGTGATATCTTTCACTCATTTGTTACCACCTCACCAACATATGCAAGGCAGGGCAACATTCAGACACACAGAGACCGCCTTAAGAGCATGGTCCATGAGTACCTGCAGCTCAACCCCAATGTGTTTGGACTTTGTCTGGACCCATTCGACTTCTGGGAGTCCAAAGTGGATAAATAGCCATAGAAGTTTTATCGTGCCTGGCAGCCAGAGTTATCTTAGAATGAACATTTAGTGCAGCTGGAGGAGTGATAACTGAGAAACGTATCCATCTTTCACCCGAGAATGTGGATCGTTTGACATCTATCAAAATGAATCAAGCATGGATCTCTGACGATTTTGTTGCCCCACTTGCCGATGTCACCGATAGTAAACTGTAGCACGTCTTCTTCACAATGTGAAATACACATTCCATCAGTCATCTATTAACATCAGTCGTCAGTCTGCCTTAAGTCATCTATTAACCGTTTCAGGCCCCAGACAGCCAAATCAAATTATGTCCCCACCCATTACTACTTTCTATTTTTTTAACATATGTGTGGGCCCCTTTTCGAGTAGGGCCCATGACAGGAGGACTGCCGTACTGACCTGTTGGCACCCTTGGCGGTAGCAGCCGCTACAGGGCCCTGCATCCTGAGGTGTTCCAAAAGCCCCTTTGACACATGAGAAGACACCGGTTTTGGAAATGGCACATGGTAACTGGTACGGGTGACAGTACTCCTGTCAGGGGCCCTAATCAAAAAGGGGCCGAGTGATATGTTAACAAATAGGAACTAGTAATGAGTGGGGGCCCCTTTTGATTTAGCTGCATGGGACCCTGAAACGGTTAATAGATGACTAACGGCAGCCCTGGCTACCACTGCACTGCACCTGGCCCTGCCAGCTGAACCTAAATGTTCCCCGTTGGGATGTTCTTGCTGCCACCACATATATGACATGTTCTTGGTCCCTGGTGCAAAAAGTGATAGGGGCTCCTGCCAGTTACCATGTGTCATTTCCAATACTGGTGTCTTCTTATGTGTCAAAGGGACCCCGTAGCAGCTGCTAGTGCTGCACCTCGTATAGCTACACTGTCCTCATCTTTTCAGTTAGCCATTGAAAGGAATGAATTATTTTAGCCTGTGAATTTTTGTCTGTGACTCTTAGGGTATGTTCACATGGCGTCTTGTGTCCGTGTGAACATATGCTTTGCGGAGCGATCCCCCTGCAAAGCCCCTTAGGGACCCTGGGAAGTACTCAAACGTCCAGGGTCCTTAAGGGGTTAATTTCTCAAATCTAGAACATTCTTTCCCTATTGTAAACGTTTTCCTTTTGATGTACCTCAGATATGTACAAACAAATTCCTATAATTAAAATACATTTGTCAAAAACATATATTTCACTTAAGGCATTATTTTCCTGTAGAACTTCTTATAAAACGCTATTTAGGAATCCTTCCTAGTAATTCTTCTTAGCTTTGTGCATCTCTCAACACTATTGCAGCCCAATGCCAAATGCTAAAACATTGGAGACAACACACCTCCCAGTCAGGTGCACACAAATCACTTAGAAAAATAGACTTCTCTAATAAAATCTATAAATTCTATTACTTATTACTATAATCACTTATCACTATAGATTTGCCTAGCTTAAGCAAACACACCACACTGATACGTCAAGAGAAAGACAGCAAGCGTCAATAATCACACAGCACCAATGCTGGGGGGACCAGTCCCAGGCAAACAGCTATATGACAGAGCTCAAGCAGTTCCCAATAACACACATGACATGTATACTGTGGGGTTCATGGATATGTCATAAATCATACCTGCAACCTTCCAATACAGGCCGAGCACGGCCCTACAACCTTGGGATAGGACACTAGATTATGCACTACTCTTCTGAGCACATGTGCATCTACCGCAGGCCAGACACACATAGAACACACAATGCACCGCAACAAGCGCAGACAACTCCCGTCAGGCAAAGCAAAAGATGGGTAGCGCACTACCTATCCAGGCAGATGCTTAATAAAAAAAAAACTTAAACAACACTAGGGGGAGCATCGCTAATCATAGCACATGCTTGAACACGTACACTCATTCACTATGTTACCCCAACCCTTGCACCAAAGTGGGCGCAGTACAACCCTAATCATACCCTGATCCTGATGGGGATAGTAACACCAAAGGAAGGCAAACACTTGCGCAATATTGGATGACATAAAAACACATTTCACCTGTTTAACATCTTAAGTTTTTCTTCTAGCAGCACTAAGCTTACTCCAAAACATATATTGTCAGCATATAAATTCTCCCTGATAAATCCTGTAAACAACACTTGTACACTATAAAACTTTTAATTTGTTCTTCAATCTACCTGAAGTCAAAACTTGCTAGCGACATCTTTGAAATACCTCTTAAAACACTTTAAAACATTTGCATACACTATTAACAACTATATTGCTCAGCCGAGCACACCTATACATAATAAAACACCTCTTTGCATAGTCTCATTAAGCCACGCCAAAGAAGTGCATATATAACCCCTATCGTACACAGAAGAAAATAGGGGGAGTGATTTTAGCCGAAACACGCAGCATAACATATTCACTTTAAACACTTTTAAAACACATTTTCCTTTTACGCTTTTGCACCACGATGGGCGCATATAACCCCCATGGTAGAAATCGATGATGGGAGAGTAACTCTTAGCTGAGAGTACTCAGACGAAAGATGAAATTACTAGCGACGCTCAGCTGAGCGATAGCGGGTACAATAAATCATATACATTACAATTATACATGTAGATTTACATTAAACATTAAATATATGACTGTGAGCCTAGTAACTGGGATACATTTTACTGAGAAGGCTGCGGAGCCTTAACATCAAGAGCCAGTGACTTGGGCTGACGCAGGGACTGGTTTGGCTCAGGCACCCTTTACTCAGGTGCGGACACTTTAACCGTGGGTGGAGTATACTGTGGCAATGGGAACAGGCCCAAATGGATAGCCTGCTCCACAGACATTCCCCTTGGCACACAGTGATGCTACTGTGGGGGTAGAAAATGAAGAAGGGGCGGCAGAAGATCATATTTGCCCCTCAGGTTGTACTGTCGTCGCACCTGATAGGGGACCTAAGTATGTGTATGCAGCGCAGCAGGTGCGATAGGGGTAGCTGTAGGTACCACCGAAGGGGTAAAAGGGGCATTGGGGGCAGCCATGCTAGAGAAAGTGTCCCGGGCAGCAATAACACAGGTTATGGGGTTGTAGATGGTGACATGAGAGGCTGGACTGGGTGGGTCGACTTGATCAATTGTTATACTCAGGCCATCACCGACTTGCTAAACTTGCTGCCACTTCAACACACACATTGCAAACAAGTGCAGCATGGCAGGACGGGTTTGTGGAAGGTCACCAGGCATGGCAACCACTCCTTCACTATATCAACACCATTCCTCACTCTCTGGCGCCATTCTGCTAGGGTGGGAGATGACTCAGCAACTCGTTCAGGGTCAGGGAGAGTTGAAGATGACAAAACTTTGGTTGTGCTGTTGTTGTGGTTTCCTTGGGTTTCACGTGCGGCAAGGATTAAAACACATTGTAATCTACAGGGTAGATGTTAACATAGTTCCTTATTCGTATTCACAGTCCATACCAAATCAAATAAAAATGGTAGAATGACTTTTCTTCAAATCTTTCAAGGTGGCTTGTTGCGTCACATCTTGGTTGCAGGTCACACTTAGCCCATCCTGTTCCTGATGGCATTTTATGGTAAACCGGAGCGGCACAGAGGGAGGTAGAGAAGAGGGAGACGTGAGCGGCAGGCGCAGGCCCGGAAACCTGTTCTTTGTCATGGTGGCTACACACTTCGCTACCCACACCTCTCATGCTCCTCCGGCACCCAGCACCAGTGAAAAGAGGGTCTGCACTGAAGATAATGGTGGTAGTAGTTCCCCTGGAGCACACTCTGTTAGTGGCCTCTCCCTCATATGCCTGCTGTAGGTGGTATGTAAGGTGCCCTTTGTGTTCAGTGCAGAATAAGCAGATAGGAGACAAAGGATTAACTTTTCAAATGAGATGCCAGCAAAGGCTTCCTTTACTTCACCAAGCAAGATGTTTAACACATGGCAGTGGATTTCTTTCACAGTTACATCTTCACAGCCAGTCCAAGACCCTCAGTAGATTAATGCAGGAGCAGTGATCCTTACAAATTAAAGTCTCTTGCATAAATGCCTTCTAGAATTACAATTTGGGATATCTTCAGTTAAAGTTGGGGGTATTAGTCCAGGCCATAGACTTAACTGGGTCCTAAAAGGCATGAGGTCTGGTGGGACTAGTATTATCTCATGAAGTCTTGAGAAGTCCTGACAGCCCAGCAGAGACTTTCTCCTTAAGATTAAGCTTTTCCTCTCTCTAAGTCCACTACCATGTGACCAGGGACGACAATGGGTTAAAGCTGTGCCCTGAGCCCAGGGACAGCATAGCCTATGTCGGGGTGGCATGATGGATTACACCTTTGACAGGTTGCAAATGATGATGATGATAACAACACTGAAAAGACTCCAGCGGAGAACCCCCAATGGAGAGAGAAACCCTGAAAACTAAATATACCTAGCTTATATAACCTACCACTACCCCCACTCTATCTGCTGTCATGGTGATTCCCGCCATTAGCCCTTGAGTGGCAGAGACTGGTAACAATTCTGCAAGGCAGCATGACTATACAGCTATTGCAGACATAAACACAAACTGTTAGTTGAATACAGACGTCAAGTAGAGGTCATCAACATTATGGAAAACACTTATGGTGCATTTAAAGCAGAAAATAGTGCAATTATCAGTAAACATTATTAACTCTTTAGTAGTGTATTGTACCATCAACTCCTGTACACTACATGTGACAGCATTATTTATACCTTTAATTATTGCTACTTATGCAGCTAATTAAACAATTATAATAATCTTTATTTATATAGCGCCAACATATTCCGCAGCTGGAACATGACGCATAATTACAGTAAAATGGTGAGGTCCCAGACGAGCTACTATCCTGATTGTTAATGGCAAATTTAACCAACGGTAAGTATTTTACCCAGTCTGTGCACAAATAAAAGTAGAAAAAGAAAAATCCTTCACGGCACTCACCAATCTTCACTTAAACTGCTATTTATTTCGGCTTACTTGACATACAGGGCATACGGGAGTAAGAGCGACAGACAGGCAACAGCCGTTTCGCGTGAGACCACGCTTCCTCTAAGCCTTAGAGGAAGCGTGGTCTCACGCAAAACGGCTGTTGCCTTTCTGTCGCTCTTACTCCCGTATGCCCTGTATGTCAAGTAAGCCGAAATAAATAGCATTTTAAGTGAAGATTGGTGAGTGCCGTGAAGGATTTTTCTTTTCTATTTTTATTTATGCACAGACTTTATACTTGTCTTTATACTTCACTGAGCACCACACTTCGTGCTAATTTGTTAGTCTGCATGCAGCTGTGTGTCCGGATATCCCACTAGTTGTTACCTTGCAGAGTAGTGCCGAGACTATTTTTCTTTTTGTTTGTTTGGATTTTACCCAGTCTACCTGCTGATCAGATACATAACAACGGAGTTTTTGTGTTACCACTTGATTTACCCTCTCTGCCTGCCCATTAGTCTCTGGGTGGAAAGCAGAGGAGAAGAACAGGGTGATACCCAGAGCCTTACAAAGGGCTCTCCAAAATCGAGAAACGAACTGAACCCCTCGGTCTGAAACGATATTCTCTGGTAAACCATGAAGCTTGACAATGTGTTTGACAAAGAGTTCAGCAAGTTTTTTGGACGATGGTAACCCCCTTAAAGGAACAAGATGGCACATTTTGCTGAAACGATCCACTACCACCCAAATAACTGTTTTGCCCTCCGAAGGAGGAAGGTCTGTCATAAAATCCATGGAGATATGGGTCCATGGATGTTCAGGTATAGGTAGAGGGCATAGTTCACCAGGAGGACGAGTTCTGGGAACCTTAGCCCGAGCGCAGACTTCACAAGATGCCACATAGGCCTCAACATCACGAGGCAATGATGGCCACCAGTAATTACGAGAAATTAGCTTTTTTGTGCCAGACACTCCAGGATGCCCAGATAACACGGAATCATGAAATTCTTTTAAAACTAGTAGCCGGAACTGAGAGGGGACAAAGACCTTCGAAACAGGACAATTAGCAGGTCTCATATCCTGGTGGGACTTTATCTCAGTGGCTAAATCAGGGGAAATAGCTGAGACAACAGTCTCCATGGGCAATATAGGTGCCGGATCCTCCTGGGATGCATGGCTGGCACAGAAGCTTTAGATAGAGCATCAGTATTGCCCAGTATGGTAGGGAGACATCTGTCAACACACCGTTGTCCCCACCTGACTAATTCCCCTGAATTCCAGTCAAACACTGGGTTATGTTTCTGAAGCCAGGGCAGCCCCAAAACCACATCAGCGGGCAGCCCCTTCATGATAAATAGAATACACTTTTCAATATGTATGGATCAGACCACCATCTCCAGCTCAGGGGTACAATGTTGGATTGTGGTCTCCAAGGTAGGCCTAGACGTTTGTCGAAAGACGCATCAACAAAATTAGAAGCTAAACCAGAATCCACAAACGCACTCCCAGCACCAGACAGCGACAAGTATGAAATCTTAACTGGTAGCAGCAATTTTTTGAATACAATAGGAAATACCTGCTCGCCTAGGTGATCTTCCTGCCAATCACCTAAGCGCTGGATTTTTTCCGACCTGGTCTTCCTCTTGGAGCATTCCCTGATGCCGTGTCAATCTTCGCCACAGTAAAAGCATAATCCCTGGATACGATGAGAAGTCCTACAGTCCCTAGCAGCAGTGACAGAAAAAGCCCCCACTTGCAAGGGCTCCTCTGGGTTTATATCGGGAACCGTGGGCATAGGGGTGACTATGGAGTGAACCACCGGGGTGGTAGCCATCTCTCGATGTCTCTCCCTAAAACGTCCGTCCAGACGAACGGCTAAGGCCATAGCCTCATCTAAAGCACCAGGGGTAAGGTAAGCTACCAATAAATCCTTCACATGGTCAGCTAACCCTAATCTAAATTGATATCTAAGAGCTGTGTCGTTCCACCCAGACGGAATGCACCAGCGCCGAAATTCGGAGCAATACTCCTACACAGTCTTTTTACCCTGCCTCAAGGTGGTCAGCTGAGCCTCGGCCACAGCTTCCCTATCCAGGTCATCAAAAAGTACCCCTAAGACGGCAAAGAACCTGTCCACAGAAGACAGTCATGGTGAATCAGGCGGTAACGAGAATGCCCACTCCTGGGGAGAACCCTGAAGTAGGGACATAACAATTCCCACTATTTCCTCCCATTCCCCGCGGTATGTTGGCGGAGCCTAAAATACAGGCGACATCCCACTCTAAATGCCATAAAGACCTTCCTGTTGCCTGAGAACCTGTCAGGCAACTGGATAGGGGCTCCACAGGAGTGGAAGGTAGTGCAGGGACACTTGGACTTGGGGAAGTCTCCTGTTGTTGTACCCTCAGTGCCAGATCCTGGACTAGCTGGGTTAGCCCCTGCATCTGCTCTACCAGAGTTGTCATGGGGTTCATAGTGAGGGTAGAGCAGTAATGGTTTCGGCCTGCGATAATGTCACGTCAAGGGAGGTACAGTGAGCCCTTACTGGAACCCAGCCCACTGTCCCTGCCTACTTGACGTGCTGCCCAAGGCGGCAGACGGCAACTGGGCGACAGTCCCTGCGCTGCTAAAGTGCTGGGGCCGTTAGGAGGAAGAATAGTCAGACAGTCCGGGTAAATAACAAATCGGGAACGCCAAGCCACAAATCAGAACCAGAGGGATAAACGTAACCAAGCCGAGGTCAAACACGAACGGGAGCAAGGTACAAAATCAGAAGACAAACCGGGGTCAGGAGAAATAGCCGAGGTCTGGTACACGGATAGGCAAAACACAATATAAAGCACAAGTAATACAAGGCAGCCAGGAAATTTCACAGGTGCAGCACTCAGCTAGCAGGGAGTTTAAATGTGTTTCCAGGATACCGCCCCTGTAGCTGATTGGAGCGGCCTCCGGGTCCTCCCATTGGCTGGTGCAACACGCCCCCTGTCCGGAGTGGCTGGGCCTCTGTCACTCACAGAGTTACCAGCAGCATGTGTATCAGGGTGGGATCTCAAATCAGCTTCTGCAGCCTGTTGATCCCTGCAGCCTGAGCGCAGCCCAGCCCTGACAGCAGAACTTTACAATTTAAAAGGTATAAGTACAGACAAAAAAACAAACATCTTACTCATAAAGCATAATAGGTTGTCAAAACGTATTTCGATCTATATCAAAACTTTTTTAATACTTCACGAACTTATAATAATGGTTCAAACATTGGTAGCACATCGCATTTTGTTACTATAACAGATAAACTTGCGGTTTGATGATAAACACGAACTTCAGGTATGATTCATAGCAGCACATTAATGTCCATTTCAAACTTCCATATTAGCAGAAAAGTTCCACAGGAGAAGCGGATCCCCCCATTAATCCTCTCAAGACGTAGAAAGATAGGAAAAGCAGCACGACGAGGATCGCCCCCCTTTGTCAAGTACTTTGATATGTTAACTTTTTTAGAAACATTGGCCCACTATTATTATTGTGGTTATGCCCTTTCTGATGCAGCAGGCCACAAGTTTGCAGCATGCGCAGGGTGTGTAAGACGCATTTACTCAGGACACCTTAGACAATTTTTGGGACGTGGCCTCATGAGGAAGTGGACATGGTCACAATGTGACATGCTGCACCAAAAATGCACCAAAATTCTAGCTAATGGTCAAAAAAAAGCAATAAAATTCTAAAAATGCAGCAAATTTACCAAACAGCATGCGCCAGGGTGATAAATCTGGCACATTTTTAAACAGTCTAAGTTTATGATGTCTAAGTTTTAGACAGCAATAGTAAATAGGGGCCATTGTATTTATGGAGAAATTTGTGACAGTTTTTTGTAATGCCTATTGATTTTATTAACAATTAATAAAGTTAATTCCTGTTGGGTTAATTTTTTTTTTTCCTGTGCATTGTTATTGGAGCTTCCCTATTAGTTGCTTTTTATGGGATGTTGGAAATTTTGATGTTTTCCCCTGTGTATATACTTTGTTTGCCATTTTTTTATTTTATCACATCTACAGTATATATCGATGAACGCCACATTGTTCCTGGTATGACTGTGAAAGTTGAAGAATAATCTATTTAGGGGCATCAGCAGCAAGAGGTACAACAATATCTTGCAATCTGCATTAAAGGTTTTCCCACTATGAACATTGATGGCATATTTTGGGAATGAGTCCCAAAAGTATCAGCAAGCATGACCGAATCTCCATTCTGAACCAAGGGTGTCAGCAACCTGTTCCTGAGATAGTTAGAAGTCCCAGAGGTGGCATCGCCTATGTCAGAAACACTGTGGCATCAAAGACTAGGGTGGAAACATGAATTCATGTTTCATTGATTAGCATTAAATATGTAGGCAAGGGTAATTAAAGATTATTACTAAACACATTGCTGTTCTGATGTTGCTTCTCCTCAGAGTTGAGAGAATATCTTATCTCCTTTTTCCCTATTGACCAGCCATCTCTCACTGCTCTAACAGGCTGCAGCAGTGGCCGGGAAGAGGATGTTACTGCCTGCTCTGTTTCTTTTCTGAAAAATGTGAGCTTGTTTACGTTACTTATTGACAAGCTGTAACCATTTTTGAGTAGTAACCCTTTTACTCTGTTTTTAAACTCCAGATAAGTCCCCGTAACAGGATCAGCTAGAAATAGCAGGGCTGATATGCTGATCACTGCTGTAGACCCCCACACAGCCTAATCAGGAAGTGTGGAGCGGAGGCTGCCTGTGGCACTGAAAAAACAGCTGAGGAGAAAAACCCCCCCCGGGTTTTGTTGGATGGCGTTTTTTATTTTTGGGGT
>JAODAL010050550.1:0-27326 GCA_025379985.1 Phyllomedusa bahiana
CCCGGGCCGGGGGAACGGGGGGGAGGAGGTATTCCTAGACACCGACGTTCCCGACGTCCCTGTCTTGGAAAGAGGTTGGCGGGAATTTGAGGCAGGGGAGGAAGATGAGGAAGATCTTTTTGCTATGCCCCCTCGACCCAGGGGCTGGGAAATAAAGGCTTCATCCCACATTAAGGCCTTGGATGCTCCAATTTCCCCAACAGACCCTCCTTTAAAGGGGCCACAAAATGAACAACATTTTACTGGGTCCCCACCCCCCGGGATCCCCGTACAAAACAAAACTCAGCACTTTCCTTCCACCCCCCCAAAATAAGAGTAAAATGCGGGAAATGGAGACCTTGCTGATTGATAAACGGGAGACATCTGTTCGTCTGCTTCCCCTTTTTTCAAAGTCACGGTGAAAACAAGTCCGACTGACAGCAGTAGAGTGCCAAGTAGCTGTAGCCAGCAGCGGGCAAGGTGGCAGAACCCTTTGGGTGACCTCGGGCAATCTTTATTTACCCCCCTCACCAACGCATGCAATGCAGGGCACACACCAACCACAAGCCCCTTTAAAACATCATAGTGCACGAATATCGCGTCTCAACCCCGATGTTTTTGTATGTGTTCGGGACCCAATAGACTTCTGGGTACCCAAAAAAGGGAAAAAAGGCCCGAGCTCCTCGCCACGCCATAGGGGTTTGTTGTCCGCCCAGCGCCACTCATATCTGAGGGGAACCTTCAGCACAGCTGGAGAGTCATTACAGACAAACCATCCGGCTTTTCCCAAGTTTATGTGTTCGTTTGACTTTCATCAAGATGAATCAGGCTGGATCCGATGATTTTGTGCCCCAATTGCCGACACCGTTTTAAGGTCCCGGGCTACTTCCCCATTCCTCTTCAAACAGAAAGGGTCCTTTTTAAAACTTTTTTTTAATGATCATTTTTTACTGCAATTTTTATTTCTTTTCCCAACAGTTCAGTTTGCGGTTTTGCGTAGAAGACTGTAAAAAACCCAAGGTTTTTTATGACAAACCGTTTCCCTTTACTCACTTTACTTTGAATTTTTGCTTTTTAATGGTTTTTAGGTCATGTTTCTGTGAATCAGCTATAATTTGGTCTTTGGGGAAAAGAAAAGTGGGGTTCTAAGTGGGGATTTTTCCATCACAATTTTTTTTAGTGGCGAGAAGTCATATTAAAATTTTTGGGGGGCCCTGTTTTTCTGGAGTACAGCATAACATGGTCCCTTTGGGAACAGAAATGTGTTTTTTAGTGGCATTTTTTTTCCCTCAAAAATTTTTTAAAAGGGGTCCAGAAGTCATTTTTAAATTTTTGGGGTCATCTGCTTTGAAATGCAGCAAACCCACGGGTTCCCCCTTTTTAAAAAATGTTTTTTTTCTAACAGCCATTTGTTCTTCACAATTTTCAAAAGTGGCTCAAGGTCATGCTTTGAAGTTTTGGGGCATTTTTGCTGTGGACATGCAGCTAAACTACAGGTCATATTTATAAAAAATGATGTTTCTAACAGACATTTGTTCTTCACAATTGTCCAAAAGGGCTCAATGGTCATGTTTGAATTTTTGGGTCATTTTGCTGTGACATGCAGCTAGACTACAGGACCTATTGTAAAAAAATGTGGTTTTGTCTGATGACATTTTGTTCTTCACAGTATTATTGTCAAGAGTGCTCAAGAGTGATGGTGCTGTCAGAAACAGGAATAGTAGGGGGACCCAAAAAACTGTTAATGGACACCTATTGCAAAATGACTGGTTTTTGCAAGATCTTTAACATAGCTATCAATCCCTATATTGAGACACCCATTTTAATACAATTAAAAATACGAAACTAAGAACTGGTGGGATTCCATCCTAGTTTTAAAAAATGTGTTTTCTAGAATTAAACTACTAAAAAACTTCCATGTACAAAAATAGCTGGTAAAAAAATTCCCCCTGAATTGTACAAGGGAGGTACATGAAGACTTGACCAGATGTAGGTTTATTAGAGACATGGATATAGGAGTCATCGTACAGAGAATAAAGAACAGAGACATTTCCTCTAGCCACGTTAAGTAAAATTGAGAAAAAGAAATGCCAAAGAAAAAGGCACCTGGGTTTGAACAGAGCGTTAACCACCAGTAGTTTTTCCGAATGAAGCTCAATTGGTCGCACTCATACGAGAGCAAGCGCTACCCAGGTCTTGACTGTGTACGAGTGAAGGATGTGAGGTTTACTCACTCATCCTGTACTCCTGCTTCAGCATGACTGTTTTCCGATGCTGCGTCATAAGGGCATTTTAACCGATTAATAGATGACGGATCGCCATCCTGTGGCTCTCACCGCTCCCACTGTTACTCCGGCCCTGGCACTGAACCTGCTTGTTAATAGATGACAGACGCTAGCTGGCACTCGACCGCATCCGACGTAAGGTCTGGCCCCTGGCAGCTGGACCTCCGTGTTAACAATGGCAGATGGCAGCACTGGACCTCTCACCATTAGGGCCAAACAGTAGAGCTTCAAATTTCTCAAAAAATCAAATTTTGAAAAAGGGGATTTCTGTGAGGTTAAGTATTCAAAAAGGGCCCCAGGGCCGTGGACAACAACTTGCACAGTTATTGAGGCTATAAAATTTTCTGGGCTGGAGTCACTATGGTGGTCGCATCATTTGATCACCAGGGGAGTCTCCCTAATCACTGAAGAAGATTTTGGAGGAAAAATGATAACCATTGAATTGATTGGCTGAACACTCTCAGAAGGCCAGGAGGTCAATGTCTTCACAACGTAAAAAAAAAAATGGAAAAAAAAAAAAAATAAAAGTTTTGTTTTTGGGGATCGATTAGACACTGTTTATTACTTATGGTTTGTGCGGATGAATTAACACATCTACACTGTAAAAAATACACTTTAAAAACTGCGAGGTAGGGTGTATGTTGTTTGTTATCACATTTGAAACAAAAGAAAAATGATAATAACTATAAATAAAGACATCCCTAAAATAAATTCAGGTAACAAATGTCAGATTTACAAATAAATATACTAAATGACAAGTCACTTTACAAAATATCATAGTGCCACTTTGTGATCATGTGGGTCCAAACAGTTTAGGGTTCCATGCAGTGGTACATGGACAGGTATAGTCAAGTCCAAGTGAAACTAACATAGGTGTGTTAAAGACTTCTTTTCCAGCACTTTTTAATCTGGGGTCAGTGCAGGTTTGGGCTCATGCTGTGCTCAGGACAGGGGATATCTATTTCCAGTGAAACAAAATGGTGGTTCAAATACTCCTTTTCCTGCACTTTTTAATCTGTGGGTCAGACAGGGTGTTTGATTGTCATACGTGTCCAGGACAGGTATAGTCAATGTCCAGTGAACTAAAATGTGGTTAGAAAGACTCCTATTTCCGCACTTTTTAATTTGTGGTGTCAGACAGGTTTAATGGTCATTCTGCGGTACAGGACAAATATAGGTTTCCCCCCCCCCCCCCAATGTCCATTTCAACTAAAATGGAGTTTCAAAGACTCCTTTTTGCGGCACTTTTTAAATGTGGGGTGTTAAGCAGGTTGTGGCTCATGCTGTGGCACAATAACACACTACACATGTAAAAAATACCTTTAAAAACTGCAGGGAGGGGTGTATTATTGTATTTTATCACACTTGAAAAAAAGCAAAATGATAATAATGTAAAACAATAAAATAAAACTTCCTAACCTAAATAAAATTTCAGTAGAACAAATGACAGTTACCCAAAAAATATCTAAATGACATCACTGTACAAAATAGGCATAGTGCCACTTTAGTGATCTTGTGGATCAAACAGGTTTAAGGGTCATGCTTGTGAGCCCAGACAGATATAGTACAATGTCCATTCACAAAAATGTTGGTTGAAAGGCTCCTTTTCCCACACTTTTTAAACTGTGGGTCAGAGCATGTTAATGGTCAAACTGTGGGACAGAACAGGAATAGTCATGTCCAGCTTCAACTAAAATGTGAGTTGAAAAGACTCCTTTTCCCAGCACTTTTTAATCTGTGGGACGAGACAGGTTTAAATGTCATACTGCGGTACGGACAGATATAGTTAATGTCCAGTTCTACTAAAATTGGTGTTAAAAACTCCTTTTTCCGGCACTTTTTAATCTGTGCGTTCATACAGGTTTAATGGTCATTCTGCTGTACAGGACAGGTATATTCAAATGTCCAGTTCAACTGAAATTGTGGATGAAAGACTCCTTTTTCCAGCACATTTAATCTGCGTCATGCAGGTTTGGGACTCATGCTGCGTTCCAGGACAGGATAGTCAATGTCCAGTTCAAGGTAAAATGATGGTTCAAATCATATAGCATTCTGGCACTTTCATTTGTGGTCATGCATATTTAAGGGTCATCTGTGTGCAAGACAGGGATAGTGCATGGTCTGTGATATTATTTCTGTGGCTTTTATTACCTAAGTGTGTTGCCGTAAGATGTAGCACGTATCCTTTTGACTGTTGTGGATGTTAATTTCCAGGCTTTTCCACCCTGTTTGGGTGTAAGAATGAAGGTTGTTTTTTTTTCTCTCCCATAGACTTAAAATGGTCATCTCGTGATAATCTATTATCGACTATCGGATATCTTATTGATAATTGCCGATATCGACTATCGACCCGATGACGATAGTCAACGTAATCGCACATCACTAGTCACTTATTGTTGTAAACCTGCCAGCAGCCTGGACAGAAAGTGTGAGCCTCAAAAGATTAAAACAGGTAGGGGATTGGTGGGAATTCAAACTATTCTCTATTGGTTAACCATTACTAGTTCATGATATATGAATTGTTAACCAAGCTATATTTAGTGCAATAAAAGCTAAGTTATTCACTCCATAACATAGATCGATTAATGAATATGCAACTATTATCCATTATAAATCTGGATAAAATTAAATTATTATGAGGGATGAAGGTGAATTCATAGGTCACAAATAAAGAGTATCTTGGGTTAGATCCAAAGTAAGCAACATAGTGTTAAAATTATCTATCTTGAGCTAACAAAGGCAATGTTCCGATTTCATAAAGAGATATTTCAATGTTGAAGAGGAATACAAGATTTATATTTTGTAACACAGATGAATGCCAGAACAAGATGACTACAAAGACTGTTTAGATACACTTGGGAAAAACACGCTTAAACATGATGAAGTGGATCAATAACAAGAGGCTATACAATTTTCCCTTGACCTAAACTAGGATAAATGGCATGTTTTCCATATGTGAGACAAAAACCTATGAGAGTGTTTAGAATAGGGTGGAGTTAGTAAAAGAAATGGAAATACAGTGTGCAGTTTCCATGAATGTTAAAATAAGTGACTCGGATGCAAGCTAGACATCCAAATGGTAAGGATAAGACTATGACAATTACATGAAGAACGAAATGTGTCATAAAAAAAATGACTTATTGCTGAACCTTGTGTCGGGTTGTAAACAAGATTTGGATGTCAGGACATCTGGAATTTTTAAAGCTATATAGTGAACGGAGCTACTTTTTTGAACTTCATGTGAGATTAAAAATTATAACAATGAACAAGCTCTCTATTGAAGGATATAGCCAGTAAATGAATGGTAGCTACAATTTCTTTTTTAATGGTAGAAAAACTGTTAAATTCTTATTTTTATGGGAAATTCCCTTCTTTTTAATAGATTTAATTAAAATCATAAACGATTTAATAAACATGCAAATAAAAACTGAGAATTAACCAGCTAATGTTCCAGACCAGATTAGACAGACACTGGGATGCATAAATTGTCATTACGATATGGGTTGGGCAGCACTTTCATAGTAAAAGCAAGTATTAGGACTTGTCCCCACGGCACTGGTTTTCAGCCGGTTTTACAGACGGTTTTTGGATTTGAAAAACATCTGTAAAACAACTGTCAACCTTTTACATTGATTTAAATAGAAAATCCGTGCAGCATTCTACACTGCATGGAGTTTCAACTGGATGGTTTTTGACACCGCCGCCGTTCCTAACAATTTAGAACATGTTCATTTTTCCTCCCGGTTTTCGGTCAGAACATGAACATGTGGGTATGAAGTGGGGGGGGGGGGTAGATTGAATCCGCAAACCGCAGACAAAAGCCTTCCCCCTGCATGCCAAAAAAAGACTAAAATGTGTTTTTTTATCCTGACGGCTCCTAAGTAGTGGAAAAGATAGGGGCTCATTAAGATATTGAAAACACATTGCAAAATTAATAACAGATTACATGGTACAGGTACTTTCAGGAAACTTTCTGCATAAACTGTTATGTGCATGTACCAGTATTTCTAGCCGTTACAGAACAGGAATATGCCATTTTTAGGAATCTGCAGTCTTCATCTTTAATTTTATGTTACCCTGAATTAGTGGGTGAAGACTGGATGCTATGAGGTCTACCATTCACTGAACACACTATAATGGGTGGAGAATAACTGCTACAATATGTTCAAAGTTGCACATGTACATTAAAGGAAATGTGTCATCAGAAAATTACCTATTGTTTGTCTATGCTTTTATGTAAAACACATTTTTTAAGAATTTTTAGTTAAGTTTTTCTTAAATTTCAATATCACTGCCAATATTAAAAAAAAATCCTGAAGGCTTGCAATTTTAACTTTAGCCGCTAGGCCTGATAATAGTCAGACACGTTCTGTTTTCAGCAGTCTCCTTATTATGAGCACAGGCAGAGTTGCACTGGCAAGGGACACCAATGTGTATGGATAACACAGGATCCCCCCATTAATAGTAGTAGAAGCTCCCACTCTAACCATTCCTGCACAATGGCTTCTTCGTAGGTCACAGAGCCTACAAAACTCTCCTATAAAAGTCAATGGGTCTGTTCTTGTTTACATGTTCCTATGCCCAATGTAGCTACAGCAAAGCATCTCTCTAAATGCTTTTAAAAGCAACTCGGGAAAGATGGCTGCCCCCATAATCAAATAGGCAGAAAGAATTTAAAAAAAATCTACAGTCAGAAAATAAAAACGGCTAAGAAGAAAAGAATATGTATCAGTATCTTGTTTTAACTAGTAAAGAAAAAATATTGGTGATCAATTCCTTTTAACTCTCTATTATGATATGTGGGAAATGTGAAAACATTTGAGCCTGCTGTTATAGGTGGAGTCTTAGTGATCATCCCTCTAGCAATAAGACAGTTAAGGCATATATAATGTGTGAAATAAAGGTGGGAAAACCCCCTTTCATATTTGATAATGATGATTACTGGGCCAACACAGACTAGCTTAATCAACTTTTATGGTTAATGTTATTGATGAGCAAATTGATTCTAAGGAAGTGCAGTTCGTTTAGAATTTCAGGAAAAATTTGATACTGAACGAAGCCAAAGTTCATGGCGATTCGTGGTAAGGAATCTAAAATGGCATAGAGCACATGGCGTGACATGGGACAAAGAACTATGGGAGGAAGAAAGGAACGCCCTCAATGACATGTGCAGACATGCAGCCAATCAGCAGCCAGCCAACTCCTGTGATGTCACATCCCTATAAATAGGGCCACTTGTCACTGTGTCTCGTATGCACAAGCATCTATCTGCAGCAGCACTAGATTGCATTCTGAGCAAAATACTTCCGATTTTAGAGTTACTGGGGTGAAATACCTTTCAAATACACAAGTGTGTGTCATATACACACCTGTTCCTGAACCGGCGTTTTTTATTTTGGGATATTGCTATCTGTGGCAAATAATTAATTTTTTCACTTATTGTGGGGAATTCTATGTCAAATCCAGTGTGTGTATGTGTCACCTAAACACAGCTGAAATCCATCTAGTTCAGCCTGTAGGGATATTGCTATCTTTGGCAAAGAGTTAATTTTTTCACTTTTTGTGGGGAACTCTGTTTCAAATCCAGTGTGTTTATTTCTCCCATACACACATCTCAAATCCATCCAGTTCAGTCTGTTGGGATATTTCTATATGTGGCAAAGAGTTAATTTTTTCACTTATTGTGGGGAACTCTGTGTCTAATCCAGTGTCTGTATGACTCCTCTACACACATGTCATTTTGCATTGACGTCACTGATCATTTTGCCCTTCAATCGGTCAATAATCCATCAGTATTGCTAAAGCCAAAAAAACAGGAGTTAATCCAAAAAAGAGATAACAAGTAAATTTGAATATTTGCATGTCTTCTGTGTTTTGTATCCTGCTTTTGGCTACCTAAACCTGATGCAAACAAAGGACCATGTCATACTGGCCTTACGACTTTTCCGAAGACACAATCGGTTGTGTTTGTCCTTTTCATTCCTTCTGACAGATTAAAAGAAGGGGAAAACCAAACATGGTGGCAATGTCATAGAGTGAAGGAGGACGGAGACAGCATTAGGAAACCACAGGTTAGTCGAGTGAGAGAGTGGTCAGTGACATGATAAGTCCTCAGCTTCTGCTGCGCTACATGCATCCGCATGATTCTACATTAGGACTGGAACTTTTTTGACATTGAGTCACTACACCGCGGACGAGACTATTCAAGATACAAGTATGTCTCTTTGATTTTAACACTTGTATTCACGTCTTCAATAAATGTAGTTATTTTTGCTCATATGCATACGTCTACCTTATGAATCATTCAGTGAGCCCCTGCGCCACTACTTTCTGGGCCGTTCTGGGCCAGAAAGGATCTGCAAAGCACATGGTCTACCCTTTGGCTGTTTGGCTTCCAACATGGCACTGCTGGCTGCACCGCTGTCTGCCACGCAAGCTGCCGCCCTCTTCTCCCGACGATGATGATGTAACCCTTGCTTCAACTGTCTCCCAAGTGCAATCGGCTATATCATCTCCACATTTGCCCACCTACTGCAAGAAGCAATGGATGTCTGCCCCACCTCTTTGTGGCTCAGTAGCTGCTCACTGCCCTCAAATAGTTCATCCTCGCTGTTGAGTGGCGCAGAGCCCACAGCACATAGTAGTTCTCTGGCTAAGGGAACCGAATGGGACAGAGGCAGATTGATGACAGGTGAGGGCCCCTGACCTGCTCCCGGGCCCTGCCAACTAAGGGATGTGTCTGATGAACCCACCGACTCTTGGCTGGGGTTGTTAGCTGGGTGGAAGTGGAGTCAACCACTCAAGAATCGTTGGCTTGGTGGTCAACACATGGCAGCTAGACGACACCGGTAGCTCTGGCCTCGACCAGTGACCCATGCTGCGAAGTCCCCTTACTGTGCTGCGACCTGTGCCTGCTTCAGGAACATTTGTTCCACTGCCCCTCCCATTTGAAGGGCCTGCCACCTCTCTGCCTGACATACTGTTTGATCAAAAATTTACAATAAAACAAACAAGCTGTATTTCAAAGTACATTTTTTAGGCAACTTAGTTGCCAAAGTTAAATCCGACACCCTCTCCACTCTTTCAGGTGGAGGGTGGGCTCTACATGTATCAGCGTTTAACAGAACGGGTTCTGTTAATAATTTGTTAATAATTTGTCATAATTTGTGGAATCATCTGATGATGGTGCAAAAGGAGTGCGCTCTTTGACGCTATAGTAGGATCTCGGCCCTCAGCTCGGTTCTTTCAAGCTGACGCTGAAATTACCGAATCGAATATTTGAGAAATTGGCCCATCTCTAGTTAATGTATTTAATTTAATAAACTGGGACCTGACATTTGTCTGGGAAACTTGCATCTCTGGGAACATAAAGTGTGACAGGACTGATCTATAGGTTCTTTTTATTGATCCAAAAAATTTGCTTCTAGACCTGCATACATACAGTATACTACAGTGTGAGTATCTGACTGTTGGCAGGATAGCAAAGAGGTATAGTAATGAAGAGCATTGACTGGGTATATTTTAGTCAGAGTATACAATTACACACGTAAGAGGTACAAAATGTAACAGCACACTTTGCATTCTATATAAAATTATTTTTGCAGGCAAAATGGAACATTTTTTTAGTAGTATTAGTACATTCTTGTACATTCTTTTTTGTAACATTTTTATTCAGCACCGTTGTTACATAAGTGTGTTCTTAATTGGTGTGGTCACTTTTAGTGGACATTTAATTCATAGAAATATTTATACTATTTGTATATAGTTTTTGGAATTAAGTGTACATTAACATACCTTTTACAATGAATATTTGGTATGTTTGATCCTCTGAAGAAGCGATCCCGCAAAACGCGGGTCGGGGTGTAACAGGCAGGTCATCCTGTCTGGCAGGAGCATTACAAGAGTCCTAGAAAATCTGGGGCCAAGGCCCTCTGTGTTACTTTTTGCTCGGTAGGGCTGGGTTCACACAGTATTTTAAACTGCTGCATGTTCAGTATTTTTACAGATAAAAAAAGTATGTTTCTGTCAGTAACTTTCCACAAATTCCACATAGATCCTGTTCATCACTCCAGCAGTACATTGTCTAATAAAAGTCAGCACTGACAAAATTGCCTTTTCAAAACCACTCATTTATGTACAATAGTGTAATACTTTTAAACAATAGTCACCAAATACTACACTTGTACATGGAGCAAATATAACACACATATTACTGTCATACTGTTACTAAAACAAATCTCACAATACCGAGACCATCAATTCCAATTCCACCATTACCTAAAAACTAAATAATACTGACTGACCATGACCACATGCGAGCACCACAAAGCGACTACCAGTTGTACACAGGTTCTGCAGACATATAAGTGACTATAGTGTAGTTACAGCCAGTGACTCACTGGTGACGTCTTATCTGATCAGACTGGTCGTCTTCCCTTGTTTTTTCCTTTCTGCCCAGACCGCCATAATGACTTCTCTCCAGACATGACTAGTCTCTGCAAAATTTACCACACACACATCTTAGAATCTTCACTTTTCCAGAAGCTCCCTACCTATTCCCTACTTCTGTACAAACTATTTCTGTAATGTCATAATTTTTGTAGTGTTTGTAGTAAATAAGTACGTAGACTCCCCAGTAAGTTGGCAATCATATAGGCCCCCTTGGTCAGTAGGTAGGTATATAGGTCCCCTTCTTAGGTAGGTAGATAGATATATACATCCCCTTTTTAGGTAGGTATATAGGCCCCTCCTTAGTTAGGTAGGTAGATATATAGGTCCCCTCCTTAGTAAAGTAGCTGTATGTAAGTGTCCCTCCTTAGGTAGCTGTATATAATGTCCCTCTGTAGATAGTTAGCTGTATATAATGCCCCTCCTTAGACAGTTAGCTGTATATAATGCCCCTCCTTGGATAGGTAGCTGTATATAATGCCCCTCGTTAATTAGGTACCTCTATAGAATGAAAAAAATAATAATACTCACCTTTCCTCGTTCCCCTCCACTGAGCACTTCGCACTTCTTCCCGACACTGACAGCATGATGTCATCACTCAGCCAGCACGGTGACACTCCTTCAGGCAACCCCTAGGCCTCAAAGCCTAGGCTGTGCAGTCTTGGAAAGGCAGCAGCACGATGAAGTGACTTCATCGTGCTGCAGCCCAGTTTACTGTAGTTCTCCACTATATGTGTGTTCCGACGATGTGCATTTAGTCAAGCAGGCCCGTTGGTGTTCCGGTCCAGGCCAGGTTCAGAGCACCAGCCATTTTATCTGTAGCAGGGGCCTAGCAACATCCCTGCTTTTTGGTAGGTGTTATATATGTGTCTTTCTGTGTATACTACATTGCCAATTGTGACTTGTATCAGCACCTGTATACACTTTAACACACCACTACCAGTTGGACTGTATATTTATACCCATGTAATTAGTTTAAGGATTACCTTTAATATATATGACTTAAATGCCTGTACAGTTATTTAGCTCATCCTTATACGTTTCCATGTAATTCTTCTTTTAAATGATTTAACAAAAAATTTGTATTTTTAAATGGATGCATTGATCCTGTTTTCTGGGTATATATAAAGTTTGGAAGTTGTCCTATGGTTGGCTGACAATAGGTGGCTGTATATTTCATCAGGCCCAGCCTTATTTTTAGTGCCGGATTTTGTTTCTTTTGTTTCTAATGAATGTTTGATTGGTAGCATAAAACAACACAGTTCTACCCAGTAGGGAATATTTATTGTAATTATAAACATGTATAATAAATGTTACTCATACACTATATACTGATACCACTAATCTGCCATGAGCTACATGGATATTATAATCTAAGAATGCCTTGTAAAATAAAAAAAAGTTCTGTTATTCTTTTCCTGTCTTTGATATTCACATTTTATGTGAAATACGTTTCTCCTGCTGAACTTAACTTTTTTTGTCTTTTTTTTCAATAATAATTTTGGCAGTCTCTCTATAGCCAAAATTATTTCTTTTCCGATTGCTTGTCAGTTGGGACGACTGCCTTGGAATGTGTGCTGCTACTTCCCTTACCTCCTCTCAACACTGCAAACCTCTGTGGACTTCCAATCTCCCATTCCCATTCCCCCACCCAATCAATTTCTTTCCAGTTTTCCGTTTGGCAGCCCCAGTAAAAAATGTTATAATTCTCACACCCTTCTCCCCCAGCCATCAGCTGAAAAAACAACCACACTGTACAACCAAATTCCCACTGATAGCCTCTAGTAAATCCAACAAGTTCTACTGATTTAATACCACTATAGAATATTATTGAAACCAATAATTACTGAGTGATTGGTGGCCTACACTCAATTATTACAAATTACGGCAGTGTTCATGATATATAAAACGACTCATATTCAGACCTACTAAAACAGAACATTTGCAGTCTATTGGACAAGAATTTCATTTATCTTCTGTATATGAAAATCAGGATCTCCCATTGACTAACCCACACATAGTGCTTTCTTGCATTACAGAATTATCTTATCTCTCTCTCTCTCTCTCTCTCTCTATCTATCTATGTATTTATCTATCGATCGATCTATTTATCTATCTATGTGTGTGTGTCTGTGTTTATACACACATATATCTAAATACATATGTATTTACATATGTACCAAATATAAAATCCCCATTTGAAAACAAGATAATTCTGTAATGCAAGAGCACTATGTGTGGGTTAAGCAGCTGTTGGACTTTTATGTGTTGGATCCCTTTGCTTTTTATTTCAAACTCATAAAAATATTTTTATGAATTTTGAGGTACTTGACTACATAATATTTAATATTTTTTTAACCGTTGAACTCAAATTATTTAGCACTTTTTAGTTCTTTTTTTTGGAACCAAGTAATTTAGGGGTATTTAAATAGCTTTCTGTACAGTAAAGGAAAACATATAAGATGGTACTTGGCTGTACAGAATGAACACTTAGGTTGGGCTCACACGCTGCATTGCTGCATGGCTTTCTCAACTGCATCAAAAACAAATGTAGGAAATGCAGGAGTTAAAAAACACCTCAAAACCGCATGTATTTTGCAAAAAACACATACTTTTTTATGCAGGAAGTATTGTTATTAACCCTCATTTGGAACACAGGTTAAATTTGGCTTAGTTAAAAAATGCATACGTTTTTGAATTGCTTGTATTTTTTCTGCAGTTGAAAAATGCAACAAAAACTCAACATGTGAACTCACCCTTATACTATGATAAAGAAATGTGTGTCAATAAGGATTTTTAAAGGCTGTAGTAATTATACATATATAACAGTAAATGGTAAATTTCAAATGCAACTTAAGCCTTTGAAAACATATGATGTACTGGTAAGTGGCAACAAGTACTTGCCACAAATTGATGTACCTACATATGCATCATACCTGTACATCATATAGAGAAGCTGAGCCCACACGAATTTGGCAGAGAACTGGCGGTATAATATAGCTAAGGACCTCCACAAATGGCCAGGACAGAAGTTTACTTCTATCCCAGCCATTTAACCCCTAAATTTCGAAAATCAATTGCAACTGCCTATTTAAGGGGTTTGACAGAGGGACACAGCTCTGAGGTGTAAAGGGTTGTCATGACAGCCTAAAATAGGTTTCCGGGCTGGGACGTCAAGATGTAAAGCCATGCCCAGGGGCAGCCGCCGGCATCCTGACTGACAGTAGTACAATACATTGCAGTATAGTAATGTTCTGCAATGTATTATACCAGGGATTAAGCAGTCTCTGAGTCTACTCAACCTTTCCCCATTACAAATTGGTAATTACTGATTTTTTTTTTTAAGTATCCATATTTGGTATCGGCACTTGGGTAATGACTTATGGTAGGCTATAAAACTGCCTCATTATTTAAAGGGGTTTTCTCACCATGCTGTTCCACAGAGCCTGCTCTTCACAGCCAGTTTCAAGCTCAGATTTCCTGGTTAACCCCTTACCGCCGCAGCCAATTTTAGCCTTTCTGACAAAGCCCAATTTTTTAAATCTGACATCTGTCACTTTATCTGAGAATAACTTTTTGACACTTGAATATATTCTCATGACACATTGTGCTTTTTAGTTTAGTAAGAAATTTTGCTCGAAACATCCCTTGTTTATTTGTGAAAAATATCAAAATACTGTGAAACATTTGAAAAATTTGCCATATTCAAACTACAAAAATTTATGCGTGCAAGTCAGACAGTTACTCCAATCAAAATAGTTTATAACTAGCACCTACCATATGTCTACCGTAGGTTAGCATCATTTTTTAAATGTCTTTTTATTTTTTTATGAGATTAGGGGGGCTTACAAATTTAGTAGTCATTTTTCACATTTTCAAGAAAATTTGCAATACACACTCTTTTATGGACCAGTCTAGTTCTGACGTGGCTTTGATGGGCCTGTATGTTAGATACCCCCATAAATTTTTCCATCTTAAAGTATTTACAACAGTGATTAGGAAGTTTGTTAACCCACAGAAATTAAAATAAGATGGAGGCAAATTTCTAAATTTCACTTTATTTGCAGATTTTCAATTTTTATCCATTATGCACAGGAACACGGTAGATTTGACCAGGAAAATGCAACTACAATATCCCATGTTTGGCCTCATAATAGGAGAAGCACCTACTGGACTTTGGGTCTCATTTTCTAAACGATTTTATTTAGGTACCATTTAAGGTTTATGGACACCTTAAGGTGCTAAAACTTAATAAACACCCCTGAGAAGATCCATCTTGTAAACTTCACCCCTTAATGAATATATCCAGTGGTGTAGTGAGCATATCGACCCCACTGGTTTCACAATTTTTTTTTAGCATTAGGCTGTGAAAATGAAAAATAAAAATTGTTTACACCAATTTTAGCTGAAAATGTTTAATTTTTACAAATAATCCTGGAAAAAAGAACCCCAAATTTTGTTACACAATTTCAACCAAGTTCGGCAATACCCTATATATGGGTGTAAACTGCTGTTTGTGCGCATAGCATGGCGGACAAGGGAGGGAGCGTTATTTGGCTTTTGGAATGTAAATTTTGGTGTGTGCCATGTCTAATTTGCAAAGCCCCCAAAGTACCAGAACAGCTTAAACCTTCCAGAAGTCCTTCCCCATTTTGTATTTAACACCCCTCATGGATTTCATGTAAGGGTGTATTGTGCATTTTGGGCGCATAGGTGCTTCATAGTTTTTTTTAGCATTGGGCCATGAAAATGGGTAAAAACGCAGTCCTGCCATTTTTTGGGGGACTTCAATTTTACAACGTTCACTGTGTGGTATAAATGACATTACTATGTGGGTCCATACAATTACAAGAAATTACATTTTATATAGTTTTTTATGTCTTATTACTTTTACACAATAGAAATGCGTTTATAAAAAATTGCGTTTTTATGTCGTCATAGTGTCTATAGCCATAACTTTTTTAGTTTTCTGGATATGGAACTGAAAATGGGCCTGTTTTCTGCAGGATAAGTTGATGTTTTTATTGGTACCATGTGACGCTTTGATCACTTTTTATTAAGGTTTTTCTGGGGTGTTTAGAACAAAATACAACAATCCTGGTAGTGTTTTTTATTTTTATTTTTACAGCGGTCACTGAATGGTATAAATGACAAGCTAGCTTTACTTAGCAGGTTGGCACAATTACAGCGATATCCACGTTGCATTTTTTATGTTTTACTGCTTTTACGTAATAAAAACACTTTTATTCAAAAAGGAAAACACGTTTTTGCACTGCCATAGTCTGAGAGCCACAACTTTTTTTTATTTTTATGTGTACATAGATTTTTGGGGGCAGGATGAATTGACATTTTTATTGGTATCATGTTTGGGGGACAAGACTTTTTGATCCGTTTAAAACTGCATTTTTTTTATGTCATTCTACAAATTCTCAATCAGATTGAGGTCTAGGGATTGGCTGGCCACTTTCATAACATCAATCTTATTGGCATAGAACCAGGATGTTGCCCGCTTGCTGGTGTGTTTGCGCCATTGTCCTGTTGAAACACCCATTTCAAGGACATGTCTTCCTCAGGATAAGGCAACATGACCTCTTCCAGTATTTTTATGTATTCAAACTGGTGCCTGGTATGTAGTAAACGGGCCCAACTCCAGAGTATGAGAAACATCCCCAAACCAATATGCTTGCAACATCATGTTTTACTTTTTGAATAAAAGTGTTTTTGTGGGCTAAAAACAGTAAAACATAAAAAAATATACAAATTGGATATCACTGTGATCATAATGACCTGCTGAGCAAAGCTAGCATGTCATTTATTCAGCACGGCGACCGTTGTAAAAAATTCAAAACACCTCACAAAAACTTTGAAAATAAGCGATCTGTAACATGTGTCCCCATTGTTCTTGCGTTGTTCTGTGTACCATACCTTCTGCCTCCGTCCCTCAACCATGAACCATAGCCGCCTGTCCTGACCTGTCTGCCTGTCTCCGACTACGAGCTTGCTTCACGATTTTGTACCACGCCACATCTCCGCCGCCTCTGCAAGCAAGTCACGTCAGGGGTAATGACCTGGTAGCAATCCACCACAGCAAGTCCATCCTGCTTTGCGGCGGGCTCTGGTGAAAACCGGACCTACTTAGACTCCGCTCCCTGGCGTGGCTTACACCATTGCTTGCGGTGGTCCAGAGGATCCACATCTCTGGTTTGCTCTTTGGTAACCCAAACCCTTTTACATTTTATTGGGCCCATGGATCCCCCCAAGGTGCCTCTTTCCGGTGTCTCCGATCTCACCACCATCGGGGCCAGAAAATCTAAGCGATCGCGCAGGCGCGAGACAGTTTTAACCGCTGACGAAAATGATGCAGCAGCTTCTCGCCACTCAGCAGCAACAGCCGGCTGCTGTGGAAGCCCCCATGGCAGCGGCTCCGGTAATGTCCACTGGCCCCATGCTCCGGTTGTCCATGCCAACGAAATTTGATGGGGACCTTAAGGCCTGCAGAGGCTTCACCCCCATGCTTTCCACGGGGAAAGTTATGGCGGTCATTTCCCATCTAAAAGGTCTAAGGGGGCCCTTAGGTCAGTCTCCTTTCTGGAAAAAAGCCCTGGTATCCTTCCCCCCGCATCGCGTACACTTTCGAGGACGAGGGGCTTCATCAGGAAATGAGCCGGTCCGGTCACGCCGTCTCCCCCCGTTAGCACCAGTTTTCCTAGGGCCCCCCTTCGCAGAGGACGTCGAAAAAGCCATGCAGGTGGACAGGGCTCAACAAACACCCAAGAGCTTCACGACGAAGTGAGGAGAACCCCTTTTCTATACTGCGGCAGCCCCGAACATTTCCCAGGGGGTGTGCTTTTCCGCAACGTCCGGGAAACGCACGCACTTTGGTTGTGGGGAGCGTCCCTTTGGGGGGGAGCAAACCCCCTCCTCGTCTCACTTGCCGGGTTTAAATCACTCCAATTTTGTTCCAATTTGCCGCCTTTTTTGGACTCCGGGAACACCGGGAATTTTTTGGACGCTGCCCCTTTACAAAATATCGCCTCCCGATGCTCCGCTAAATGCCCCTGGCATTCGCGGGGTTTGCGGGGAACTGTTGGTGATCTATCCAATTTCGGGCGAAAAGGTGTTCTGCAAATGGGAGCTTTGATAAAGAGAGGATGCATTTTATATTTCCCCTTCATCCCCGGGCCCTCCCTGGGCTTTGTGCTGCAGCATCAGCCCTAGTGGGCTGGAAGATGGGCGAATTATGCATTTGGGTCGGGGGCTGCCATTTACTGCTTTTTGGGGCCCCCGCTTGGGCCCCCCACTTCTCCAGGCTACCCCAAATCTCTATCAGGTCTGCGAAAAGTAAGGACTTCCAGAAAGTTTTTTTTTGAAACAACGGAAATCTTCCCCCTACGTCCCTTGACTGCCCCCTTTTACCCACCCCGGACTAGTCCCCCCGGGATAGGGTTTACCCTCTCTCTGTCCCGAGACCAAGCGTGTCTGATTAGTTCAGAAAAATTTGGTAAGGGCTTCATCCACAGATCTACCTCACCCGCGGGTGCTGGTTTCTTCTTCATGGAAAAGAAGGACGGGTCACTGCACCCTTACATCGATTACCGTGGCCCAACAAAATCACCATTAAAAACCGGTATCCGTTACCGTTAATCACCGAACCTTTGACGTCTCCGGGGGGCCAGAATTTTTCCCCAAAGTTGGATTTTGCTAGGGCCTTACAACCTCATTTGGATCAGAAAGGGGGACGAGTGGAAGACGGCATTCAACACTAGGGAAGGGCTGCTGCAACCTCTGCCAGTTCCTAACAGTACATGGGTCCATATTGCTATGGACTTTATCACCGACTTACCCCCTCCTGCCGGTAACAAAGTGATCTGGGTGTTCACTGACAGATTCTCCAAAATGGCGCACTTCGTTCCGCTGCCTGGTCTTCCTTACGCACCAAGTCTGGCCAATCTATTCTTCCAACATATCTTCCGGCTGCATGGACTTCCACAACATATAATTTCGGACCGAGGAGTTCAGTTTGTCTCAAGATTTTGGTGGGCTACTGCTCGTAATTCAAACTGAACTCTTCTTCTGTTTATCACCCACAATCTAATGGCCAAGTGGAAAGGGTGAATCAGGTCTTGGGTACCTATCTCCGCCATTTCGTGTCTGCTCGACACGACGATTGGTCCAGTTTATTGCCATAGGCCGAGTTTTCATACAATTCTCTGGAGTCAGATTCTGCCGGGGCATCTCCTTTTTTCGTGGTCTTTGTCAGGCACCCTCGTCTGCCCCTTCCGCTGCCCTCTGCCTCCTCCAATGTGCCTGCGGTGGACAGTCTCATCCGTGACTTATCTGCCATATAGGAGAAGACACGCCAATCTTTGCTCCAGGCCTCAGTCCATATGAAAGTTCAGGCAGACAAGAAAAGGTGACCTCCTCAGTCCTTTGTCCTGGGAGATAGGGTATGGTTGTGTGCCCGATATGTCCGCCTCAAAATTCCCAGCTATAAGCTTGGTCCCTGGTTTCTAGGCCCTCTTGAAGTCCTGAGGCGCATCAATCCTGAGGCCTAAAAACTCCGGCTCCCTCCTACTATGCGCATCCCCAACTCGTTCCACATCTCCTTGCTGAAACCGGTCGTCCTTAATAGGTTCTCACGACCAGTGGCTCCCCCGTCTCCCGTAGCTGACTCCACCAATGTTTTTACGATTAAGAAGATTTTGGCCATAAAGACGGTTATGGGTAGACAATTTTTCTTGATTGACTGGAAGGGGTTTGGGCCGGAGGAAAGGTCGTGGGAGCCAGAGGATAACATCCTGGACCGGGACCTCCTGACTAGGTTTCTTAAGACTAGAAGGAGGGGGAGGCCTAAGGGGAGGTACTGTAACGTGTCCCCGTGACCCTCGTGTTGGGTCTCGGGCAAACCCGCACCTTGGCAGCGTCTCCTGCTGCGGGCGCACTCGTAGCCCTGTCCCCTTACCTCACCGCACTCCTGCTGTGCTCTGGGCGCGCGCTCCTGCTGGTGGCCCGGTGTGCGCCCGCCCCCTAGTGCGTGCACGTGGTACTACATCTAAATTTAAAGGGACAGCGTGCCGGTGATTGCCTTTCACCGGGCGCTTATCCTATTTAAGCCCTGCCTTTTCCCTTTGGACCTTGCCAAATCGATAGTGCCCTGTGCCTAGAGAGGACACGTTCTGAAGTATCTTGTGTTGTTCTGTGTACCATACCTTCTGCCTCCGTCCCTCGACTACGAACCATTTTGCCGCCTGTCCTGACCTTCCTGCCTGTCCCCGACTACGAGCTTGCTTCACGATTTTGTACCACGACACACCTCGGCCGCCACTGCAAGTCCATCCTGCTTTGCGGCGGGCTCTGGTGAAAACCGGACCTACTTAGACTCCGCTCCCTGGCGTGGTTTGCACCATTGCTTGCGGTGGTCCAGAGGATCCCCATCTCTGGTTTTCCCTTTGGTAAGCCAACCCTGACACAATCAAAACCTCATATGAGTCCCGTAATGGTACCAATAAAAACATCGATTCATCCTGCAAAAAGCAAGCCCTTATCAGCTCCATATACAGAAAAATAAAAAAGTTATGGCTGTCAGACTATGACAACATAAAAATGTAATTTTATAAAACATAAAGAACTATAAAAAATTTACATCATTATAATTTTAAAGACCCACACATTAAAGTTATCCTGTCATTTATATTGCACAGCGAACTCTGTAAAAATGAAGCCAAAAAAACAATGGCAAAACTGCGCCCCCCCCCACCTCCATTTTCATGACCCAATGCTAAAAAAACACACTACACAATACACCCCTAGATAAGGTCCATGAGGGGTGTTGAATCCAAAGTGGGGTGACTTCTGGAAGGTTTCACCTGTTCTAATGCTTTGAGGGCTTTGTAAATGCGACATGGCACCCACCAAAATCTGAGTTCCAAAAGTAAAATAGTGCTCCCTCCCTTGAACACCCTTATATAGGGTATTGCCGAACTTGGAAGAAATCGTTTAGCAAAATTCTGAGTGCTTTTTTTCCAAGATTCTTTTTCAGAGCCTAATGCTAAAAAAATTTGTGAAACACCTGTAGAGTCGACATACTCACTACACCACTGGATATATTCCTTAAGGGGTGGAGTTTACAATATGGGGTCTTTTTAGGAGTGTTTATTATGCTTTAGCACCTTAGGGTGTCTGCAAACCTGTAATGGCACCTATTGAAAATTGTAATGAAACTGAGACCCCCAAAATCCAGTAGGTGCTTCTCTGATTCTGAGGCATGTGGTTGAGCCAAATAGCACACTAGGGTCACACATGGGATGTCTCTGAAAATTGCAGACTTGTGGGAATCAAATCAATGTTAAGTCGCATTTCCCTGGTGATATCTACCGTGTTCCAGTGAATAATGGATACAAATTGAAAACCTGCTAAGAAAAAAAAATTCACCTCCTCTTTGCTTTCATTTCTGTGAAATACTTAATGGGTTAATAAACTTCCTAACTGCTGTTTTTAATACTTTAAGGGGTGTAGTTTTTTTAGATGAAGTCATTTATAGTGGTATCTAGCATACAGGCCCCTCAGAACTGGACTAGTAAAATATTCAATGTTGCACAATTTCTTGAAAATGTGAAAAATTACTACTAAATTTCTCTGCCCCCAAATGTTGTAAAACAATAAAAAGACATTTAAAAAATGACTCCAACCTACAGTAGACATATGGTAGGTGCTAGTCATAAACTATTTTGTGTGGAATAACTATCTACCTTACATGCAGAATTTTTTGAACTTTGAAAATGGTAAATTTTGATATTTTTCACAAATTGGACCAAAATTTCTTACTAACTTAAATCACAATGTGTCATGAGAAAACAGTCTCTGACTCACATGGATAGATAAAAGTATCAAAAAGTTATTCTCACAGAAGGAAACACCTGTCATATCAAAAATGGGGCTCTGTCAAGGAGCTCGAAACTGGCTCCGGCGTTTAGGGGTTAATGCAAACCCAGATTCATTCTTTGGAATTAACAGCATTTTTGCAGCAGTTATGCACAAAACAGAATAACATTCCAAGTAAGTATTACCAGATATAGTACGTGTACTACAACTATCTCAGAAAGTTACTATTTTATAAGTAAATTGTCTTAATATACTGTCACTGATATAGAAGTATGCAAAGGTGCAGCGTAACGTTCATGGGCCCTAATGCAATATCTTAAAAAGGACCTATCTCTGCCATTTGCTATTTATAATTCCAGTGTCTTATGTGGTAGAAGGGCCTTTGGGCCCCTCAGGCTTTGGGTCCGGAAGCAACTGGTACCTCTGCACTCCGTGAAGCTGCACCCCTGAAATATGTATTTAGTGGTATTAGTAGACATAAATTCTCACTAAAATGTGTCCCTTTTTTTTGTCTTCAGTACTAGTAAATCTATGATTGGACATGGCCCCGGCCCTCACACACACTTTTAAAAGTACTGAGTGGTGTGTGACAAAATCAAAATGTACAACTTTTTTATGCCACAAACTCATAAATTTCTGCCATTAGGCCTCATAATAATTCTGATAATCGGAGCAGCAGTACAACATGTGTGCATATTACTGAATGCATAGTTCTATATATGCAAGAGGTTTTTTTTTAAGATATTTTACTTACAATATATAACAGTAACTGCAATAGTTAGTTGTAACACATGTATCTGGTAATATTTACTATTAGGCATTTGGTAGCAATTTGATGCTAATTTGAACATAATTTTTATATAAAATGTCAAACTTTATTTTGTATATATGAAGATTTATTGACTGTGTCAAATTCAGATTAGCATTTACTTTACAGCACATGATATTCTATTCTCAATTAATCCAGGTGCCAGATATGCAGTGCCAATTCATGCTGTTTTATAGACATTTTTATACTATTTTGTGCATAATTGCAGCAAAGATAACACATGCTGTTAATCAATTCCACAGAATGAAGCTGAGTCTGTTTTAAAGGCCCTATTAATGAAAATAATGTATTCACTTTAGTAAGGGGCATAGAAAGGTTCTAACTTTTTAGTCCCATATTTTGGTCACCTGTATAAGGCAAATAAATGATTGCAGTGGATAAAAAGGAATAAAAAAAAGTAATTTATAACCTGCAAAAAATGTTAAAGTATATGGTATATTTTATTTTTAATAATGTCACAGAGATTATTTCTTCACCTGCTGTCCCAAAATTCTGCCCTATTTTGGCCAAAATAATAGAAGTGGGCATGTGCAGAGGAGCTCAGGACTTGATATTAGACTTCAGTGGGGTAGAGGGACTTTTTATGCATTTGAATAATTTGTATAGAGCATTAGCATATGTATTAGTCACTGCAAAGGCACATTTGGATATCCTGTTATATTATTATAGGCTATGGAAATCTTTGACACAGAAACATTGAATTTTACATATGTTGGTGATTACCGTAAGCTAAAACAAGTTTTAAACTGCAGTCTTTAGTACTTTAGTTGCAGATACCCTAAAATGCAATTTGCAATAATCCCTAAATTTTGCATTGTTCTCACGTCAGCATATCCCTTGCAATAAGGTATACAGGATATGAGTTCTGTTTTTCTAGGATGCCGCTGACTTTACTATCCATCATGTATTAGCAGAACTTTACTACTGCGTTCTTCTTCTAATGTCCATTGAAAAAATGTCTGCTTTTTGCTGAGGAATGTTTGATTCCCATTTTCTCCCCTTGCAGAGTCTGTATGTGTTCAGTCCTTGCAAAGCGATACACAGCCTGTGTGATTTTATCTTCATCCCCTTGTGTTTTTCTTCCTATCTACAATCTAATACAGTCCATTCGTTGTGATCTGCCTCTTTGAGAAAACACTTTCATAAAGAGATCATCCTGGAAGCATCAAGAAATACATACGTTTCTATGAGTAAAATACTTAGGGCCACATGTATGAACTTGTTTAAGTCTAAAACTTACGTTTTTGCCCACAGTAACCTATGGCCAAAAGAGTGAGTATTAGACCTAAACAGGTTCATACATGTGGCCCTAATTGTGGCAATAGTGATATAACAGTTTTGTAAGATGAATGAAGATAAAGAAAAACAATATAGAATATATAAAATTGTTTTGTTTGTAAATGTAACTTATTCACATGACATTGAATGGTGATATATTATGGGTTTTGTTTATGGTACAGAAATTAAATTTACAACTTCCTCTTCTTCCCTGTTTTCTTGAGTGAAAGAGGAAGGAAGTTGTGCTATAAGATCTATGTAGTAAACAGCAGGACAGCAAGCTTTGTGAAGGAATTACACAGACACTACAATAATAAAATGGTGGGACATGTTTAATAGATAAATATTATTTAGAAAGTTGTCTAATTTTGCATTTAGGAAATAAATAAATAGTATAAAAATTAGTGCAAATTTTTCCATAGCACTTAATGTAAAGCTCAGGGAAATTCAGCAAAAAAAAATTGTCACATTTTTGTCCCTTAAATGTAAGCTTTTAAGATGCAATGTATATTACACATTTTTCACAACAGGTAGTAATGAGTGATTGCATGTTCTAGGCTGTACTGGAGAGCTGTCAAAGCAATGCGCTTTTGTAAGACATCCCTCAGTGCTCTACAGCTGTTAGTTGAAACTGTGCCACACAGATGTCTTGATTTTCCTGCCCCTTTACATACACTTCGAATCAAAGTGTAGAATGGAACTATTTTTTTACAAAAAAATTAACTTGTATTCATCTTTCCTACTGCCACTGCTACCACAGAAGAGAAAGAAAACCCACATAAAATATATAATTTTTATTTAGCTCAATTAAAATAAATCAAATAACAGTACCCATTATTGACAGTACCTAGATCAAAATCAAAAACAAATAATATTTCCCGGGAGTAAATAATAAATAGCGTAACCAGTATGATATAGCTCAGAAATAGAACAAATCCAGCAGGGAACATATACAAATGAATGTGAATATAGATATAACACTAGGATGTTACTCATGATGCCGTTGCTATTCTTCTGATGCTGAAATGAAAACTGTGGTTCTTATAAGGCAATTTTTATAACCACCAGAAAAATTCCCAAGTCTGGGAAATATATACACTGCCCCTAAATATTCCCTACTGAGCAAAAAACCCTTTAACCCCTTAAGGACCCAGCATTTTTTTGTTGTTGACACATTAGTTTTTCCCTCCTCGCCTTTCCAGAGCCATAACTTTTTTATTCTTCCACCTACATAGACACATGAGGGCTTTTATTTTGCGGGACAAGATGTACTTTCTAATGGTGTTATTCACTGTACTATAGAATATACTGGGAAACCGCAAAAAATTCCAAGTGGGACAAATTGTGAAAAAAATGTATTTCCGCCATGTTTGCGGGGGTTTTGCTTTTAAGGCGTTCAATCTTTGGTCAATACAATGTGTTTTCTGTATTTTAAAGGTTGATACGCATCTGGCAATACCAAACATGTAGGGTTTCCGTTATTTTTTGGTACCGTTAAAAAATTCCAAACTTTTTCTATTTTTGAAATTTGCACAGGGGCACCAGTTTGTGCGACCAATAACTTTTTTGTACTAACACCTACGGACATCAGTGAGGGTGCATTTTTTGCGGGCTAAAGTGTACTTTTTATCGCTAGCAGTTTGGAATGGATGCAACTTTTTTGATCACTTTTATTCCATTTTTAAGTGACATAAAATGATCAAAAAACGCAATTTTGGCATTTGGAATTTTTTCTCTTCTACGGTGTTCAGCGCAAGGGATAAATGATGTTATATTTTTATAGATCGGACTTTTTCAGATGCGGCGATACCAAATATGTGTAACTTTTTTATTATTTTATTGTTTTTATTTGTAAAATGGGGAAGGGGGGTGTTTTGCAATTTTTATACTTTTTTTTTTTTGGACTGTAAAATTTTTTTTTTTTTACTTTAACATTGAGGCCACCTATGGTACTTGACCACTAGTTGGCGCAATTGTCAATACAGTCTAATGCATTGCATAAGCAATGCATTAGACTGTACCAAGATGGCGGTTTCCCCACTTCCTGTCTGAGGACGGAAGTGGGGCAAACCAGGACATGGAAGTGACAGGAGCCTTCCCAGGGCTGCCCACTTCCATGTCCGGTGGTCGGATCATTGTAGCTATGCTGCGGCGGTGCCGATCACCCTCAAGATCGGTGCGCGGCACCTATCTTAATTCATTCAGACGCCGCGCCCATCTTTGCCACGGTGTCTGACGGGTTAAACAGCGCAGGCGGGCGACGCTGCCCATTCGCGCTGTAACCGCCGGGTGTTAGCGCCGATTAGCCGCTAACACCCGACGCTTTGTGCGGGGGGGGGGGGTTGTCGTGGAGCCCAGGCTCGTTAAGGGGTTAAAGGCCCCAGTCTGATGACTCTCCCTTACATCATCCTGGTATCACCCTAGTATAGGTATTTATTGACACATGGTGAAACTATCTCAAGGCATATAAAGTTCCCGACGCATTTCCCCTATGCATTTAGGTTAGCCAGAGGAATATGCCAATAAACTGCTAGCACAAAATAGATGAGTACAAGATAGATGAAAGAAGATGATGTGTGCCAAGGTTAATCAGGCCCAGTCTCCAAATACTGAAAGAGTATTGAGTCCTGCTAGGAGGTGCAAATATTAGAAAGCTACATAAAAGATAGCATAATCCTTAAAGAGTACCTATCACCTCCACACAAACACACCAAATATACAGTAGTAGTAGATGAAATTATAAGACTTTTTTTCCAATACATGTCACTAGCAATCCAGAGGGATCATATCAGTATTACAGGGGGACAGATTTTAGATCCACTTTCTTAGTAGAGCTCTGTATGTAGCTGGGATTCTTTCTGTTGAGATATACAACCTTTGCAGGGGGAGCTGAGGATATAGCTGCTTGTACAGGGTGATCTGACCATCTCACTTCATACAGTGCAGCAGGCACAGTACACTGAGGACATAGTGTGACAGGGTTTATAGGCCTTTACATTACACTGCTGCTAGTGTCATATCCAGCACATACATGGCAGGCCAGAGAGAATCAGTGTGCTCATGATGTAGACTTTCTGGCTCCCCCCTGCACAGTGGGCTCTCCCAGCTCAGAGGCAGGAGATTTGATACAATGGTCAACATTATCATCCATCAAGCTGTCAGGTGCATATTTGGCCCGACTTCAGAGCTGTCTTAAAGGGCCAGCACTTTTTTAAAAACAGAATTACAGGTGAAATGCTTTGATTTCCCTAATGAAGCATATTTAAGGAAGTGTTTGTATTTTAGTCTCCTGTTATTTCATGAAGTTTCAAGAGGTGATTGGTACTCTTTAAAGGCTTACACATAGAAATGAAACCAGCTAATAGATCTTGTTCATCTAATTTGCTGGAAAAGTGGGAAAAGGAACTGACAGAAAGCTTTATTAGACTGATGCACTTATTGCTTGAGGAGAAAAAAATATCTCTTGAATCATCTGCTAAAAATCAGAAGGACTTAACTGAAACTTTAAAATTCAAAAATGAACCGGACTTTGTTAGACGATAACTCTCATTGAGAAGTGTTGTTCAATTCAGAAGTGTCAGTGTTTATTGAAAGAACATAAACACAAACAGTATGCGGGCCCCATT
>JAODAL010050551.1:0-27326 GCA_025379985.1 Phyllomedusa bahiana
TTCTCCATTTGGAAAGGCATGCAAATTAGGAAAAACTACACTTACACCCCCAAGCTTCTTTGCTATGCACATTTCTGGCAAATCCTGATTTCCTAAAGGTATCACCCCATGGGGAATTTTATCAATGGAGCAGGGGGGATCCTTTCTCCACATATCATTTGGTAAACATGATACCTCTCTGAAGGAGCTTCGGAACAAATTCTCAGACGTGGGAATCTCCCTTTTCCCATATCTTTGTGCACATAGTTATGTCTCTAGGTTGATCTCTTGGGTCTCACTGGCGGAATGCAATCCCGCTTTTTGGGCAACATTATGCCATAGCACCTCCCTTAGAGGCCTAACCTCCCAACTCTACAAACTAACTCATACACAGCTGGACTTCTCTAAAACTACTATGGCAATCACAAAGTGGGCGGCAGATGATCCTAGTCTGGACCTCTCCAAGCTACGTATAGCGCTACAAAAAATAGTAAAAAATTCCTGCCCTCCACTAGATATTGGGAGATGACCCTTCAACTGTACCACAGAGCCTATATAGCCCCATCTAGAGGTCACAAAATGGGAATCTTTCCAGATAATTGCTGTTTCCGCTGTAGATCACCTGGAGCAGACCTATTTCATTGCCTCTATGCGAAATTTTTCATATAAACACACAGGAGACTCCATGCACACCGGGGTGTAGGAAGCTTCTCCACTTGATTTCTGTGGCAGGTGTGAAGATTATCTTGCACACCTGGATACATGAGACCCCCACCGCCCTTCAACTTTTCCTAGAAAAACTCATAATGAAGATGGACTGGGTGGAGGCAACACTACAAAATGAAACACGAATACAAAAATTCTTTGCAATATGGGAAAGTTACATATCTTTATTGCGAATTCAACATGCCATCAGGGATTGCTTTTATTTCACTTCCTGGTACCAGAGTAGGCTCTTGGGTGGAGAGCCTCCGATACCTGGTTCATAACCATGGGAGGGATGGGACCCAAATCTGGGGTGGCCACGCGCTGCTTGCCTACCTTCTGTCTTTCGGATATTGGGGAGCTCAGATGATTTAATTGTTGTTACCTTTGTTAATGTGTAAGGCCATGGAAAGATGGGGTCTATTATTCTTACAATGCTTTTGGATGCAAACAATGTCACCCCTGCATGATATTGGTGGTTTTGGTGGGATGCGTCACCGTCATAATATTGAAGAATGAAACACATAAAAATGGTAAACCAACAGGGTGTCGGTGGCGTACACGAACACTGCCATTGACTACTCTTAACCCCTTAAAGGGGTTTTGCCACGAAGTAAAATTGACGTGGGAAGCTTGCAAATGAAATAACATTTTCACCATTCATTATCATTAAAAATTCTGCACCGTTTTTGTTTTAGCTGCTCCTTTAGTGATCAATTGTTTACAGCTCATCTCCAGGGGATACGACCAGGGCTGAGGGCTTCTCAGTCCTGGTCGCACATGCTCAGACATCACCTCTCCTCTCGGGCAGCTAATGAGTGTTCAAACCCCAGGTGCTGTCACTCTACTCCTGTCCTCTGTTCTTCTTAGTAGTTAGTCAAACAGTGAAAATAAATAAAAAAGAAATCTCAATCAGGTCTGTGCATTGATAAAGAGAAAAAAAAATCCACAGGTTTGGTTCCTGCAGGGATTTGAACCTATGACCCTTGTGCTGTGAGGCAAAAACTTTACCTCTCAGCTACTAACAGCTTTATACATAAACAGACCTTTCTATGGCTAAAGAGAGGAAAGGCCTGGTGATGTCATCCTGCTGGGTCACATAATAGGCAATTCAAGCAAATCACACATGCCCCCTTCTGAGCACACAGAGCTGAAGAGCTGGATGCAGGAGGTATGAAATGAGATTGTGGCAAAACCCCTTTAAGGACCAAGCCAGTTTTGGCCTTCCTGACCCAGCCCTATTTTTGAAATCTCACATATGTCACTTTATATGAGAATAACTTTTTGACACTTTCCCTTTTTTTTTTTTTTTTTTTTTTTAGCATTGGGCCATGAAATAGGGGGGAAAAAAAAACGCAGTTCGGTCACTGTGTTTTGGGTTTCAATTTTACAGCACTCGCCGTGCAGTGTAAATGACAGGATAACTTTACTATGGGGGTCGGTACAATTGCAATGATATAAATTTTATATAGTTTTGTATGTTTTATTACTTTTACACAATAGAAATGTCTATAAAAAATTGTGTTTTTTATGTTGTCCTATTCTGACAGCCATAACTTTTTTTTATTTTGCTGTGTGCAGACCTGTGTATGGGCTTGTTTTTTTGCAGGATGAGTTGATGTTTTTATTGGTACCATTATGGGGTGCATATGATGCTGTGATCACTTTTTATTAAGGTTTTTGTTAGCCGTTTTGAACAAAATACAGCAATCTTGGTAGTCTTATTTTTCTTTTTTATAGCGGTCACTGTACGGTACATATGACATGCTAGCTTTACTCAGCAGGTCGATACGATTACAGCAATACCCAATTTGTATATATTTTTTTTATGTTTTACTGCTTTTATACCATATAAACACTTATTCAAACAGGAAAACACGTTTTTGCATCGTCATAGTCAGTCATAATTTTTTTATTTTTCTGTGTACGGAGCTGGGTATGCGGCTTGTTTTTTGCGGGATGAGTTGACGTTTTTATTGGTATCATTTTTGAGGGGACAAGACTTTTTGTTCAGTTTTAAATCCGTTTTTTGGAAGGCAGGGTGAAGAACATACTGCAATCCTAGTAGTGTTTTATTTTTATTTTTAACAGCGCTCACCGTGCAGTATCCGTGATAAGTTACCTTTACTCTTTGGGTCGATACGATTACAGCGATACCCAGTTTATATAATTTTTTTTATGTTGAAGCACTTAAAAAAAAAAAAAAAAAGTGTTTTTAGTGTGTAAAACAATATTTATACATCGCTGTCTTTTGAGAGCCATAATTTTTTTATTTTTCCGTATACAGAGTTGTGTAAGGACTTATTTTTGCGGGATGAACGGATGTTTTAATTGTTACAACTTTGGCGTTTATAGAAGTTTTTGATCGTTTTTTATTCCATTTTATGCGGTGCGGGATGAACAAAAATCTTAATTGTGATTTTTTTTTTTACGGCATTAAACATACAGGTTAATTAGCATAACAGATTTATAGGGCAGGTGATACCAAATAGGGCGGCAATACCAAATCTGGGTACTTTATTTTTTATCTTTTTTGGGAAGATTGGCGTTTGTAAGGGGAAAAGGATGGTGTATGTGTATTTTATTTTTCATGTTTGTGTTTTGTTTTTCACTTTTCCCCATGGGGTATTTGAGTGATTTTTATATTGCTCATTCAAAAGGAATCAATACACAGCTTGTTGCTGTGTACTAGTTCCTATGGCAACTGTCAGTCACGATGCCGGGTCATGCCCACAGGGCACAACCGGGCATGGTGACGTCACAGACAGCCCGGAAGGCAAACCTTACCTTCCGGGCAGTCTTGTCACAAGGCCGGAGATGCACGATCGTGTTTGATCTGACTTATGCATACGTCCAAGCGCGTTAAGGGGTTAATAAGGTTCTCTACTCATGGGGAATGAGGATGGAGACCCTATGCAATAATTTATACAGATTTATATTATGTTATTTGTTCTCTATTATCTATGTTAAACTAAAAAGGGGAAAAACAAAAAGGGGAGGGGAAAAACAAAAAAAAAAAAAGGGTATTACTCCAATGTCACAGGTGATTTTTTCTTTAACAGGGAGAGATTGTTAATTTTCTTACAATATTGCTTACTGTTTTTATGTAAAATTTGCACTATGTACTAATGTGGTTTCTTTTGGAAATACCCAATAAAACATTTTAAAATTAAAAAAACAGAAGCTGCTTTGCAATATATGTTCATTACAAATGTTCTACCGATTTTTAGCTATCCCTTTTAATAGGAGCTGCATCGGCTCCTCTGGTCACTATAGCCACCAACCTGCTGTTTTTCCCTCATAGGCTGCCGGCGCTGGTGAGGATGGCACAGTACGATGTATGAGGACCCTTGCTGAAGGGAGCGAGGCACAGTGAAGTGTGTTACTATACTCACAATGCGTCTGTGGAGCTTTGGCTTTACTAATACAGCAGAGCAGAGGGGCATATAAACCGTTCATATGCCTCCCTGCTCTGCTGTATTAATAAAAACAAAGCTCCAAAGACGCATCGTGAGTATAGTAACACACTTCAATGTGCCTCGCTCCCTTCAGCAAGTGTCCTCATACATCGTAGTGTCCATACATCAGCCCACCCCTGCTCTCCTGAATCTGTGTAACGAAAGGAGCATCCATAGCAGCAACACAGTGCAGCCTCCACAGCAGTGAGCAGGCAGACCTCAGCAGGCACACACAGGGTTAACCCAGGCAGCATCATACGCCCCCTATTATTGATCAGCTATACAGAAGGGATTGAAGCCAGAGAAGAATGCTCCCCACTAAATAAATCACGTGCTGCTTCTACTCTGCTGGAGGTTCTGCTACTGTGGAAGTATACAAGATAAAAGCAAACTCAGTGATCTAGACAAACCATTATAGTTTGCCTGGACTACAAAAATGTTCTCACTCCCAATGCTAAGTCTGAATGACTGAGTCTTAGCATCGGGAGCATACACTGGCATGACGACGTAGGTGCAGGCATGAGGGGAGGGGGAGGAGAAGTTTCACGCCCCAGAAATCAAAAATCCAACAGACACAGAATAACTGAGGTAGGCTGAAAAACATTAATGAGACAACCTCTTTTACCCCTTACCGTCGTAGCCAGTTTTGGCCTCTCTGACAGAGACCAATTTTTTAAATCTGACGTGTCACTTTATGTGAAAATAACTTTTTGGCACTTACCTATGCATGTGATTCAGAGATTGTTTTCTCGTGATACATTGTGCTTTAAGTTAGTAAAAAATGGGGGGCGTGGTTTGCAGCCGAGGAAGATGGCTGTGTGATCTTGCTGCTCCTGAGCATCACAGCTACAAAGGGGGGCAATCCCTGTCCATCCTGGCGCGGGGAAGAAAAATACGGGGATCTACTACCAGGAGACCACCTGGAATCCAGTGGGCCCCTTCTGGTACCTTACTGAAGTACCTGTCTCCGGTTCTGCCGCGTTCTGGTCCCACAAGGCCTCCTGGGATCTACGGGCCTTCCACTACAGTCCCTGCTGCGCCCCAGCACTTACAGTCACCTCCGACCGCGGACACGGGTGCTCCAGAGGCTGTGAGCGCTGAATCGCCGTCTCCCCCATCGGCTGCCAGACTCCTGCTGCCGTCCGGAGCCACTCCGCAGAGACCACGTGGCTTCCCGCAAGCACCGCGATTCCTTGCCGCGCGGCTCCGGAGCCTAATTGCTGGCCGAGTGGTCTGGGCGCTCTCCGGCCCCGCTCCTTTTGCCGCACCGGTCCGCCGAGCGCACTGCTTCTACGGGGGAGCCTGTTACCCGACTGCCGGGTACTCAGCACCAGCCTTCTTCAGGTACTGTGCCCTATACTGCTGAGCCCTGGCTGATTGCATCGCCTCCTGCCTGTCACCAGGAGTGTATAACGCAGGGGTCCCCTCTATCCCTCCTTCCACTCTCCCCTTGCCTGCGGCCTTCAGAGGACAGCCTGCACTGCATGGAGTCGTCAGAGGCGCCAGAACCAGCCTCCTTGGGGCCCATACTGCTACCTCCGGCCCGGCAACAAGAGCACACAGTGCGGGGGACCCCACTCCTTTCCTCTGCTCTAACCTTGCCAGGATCCTGCACAGGGCAGCTTATTCAGCAGGGAACTGACGGAGGCGCCTGGACTAACTCCTGTGGGGTCCATACTACTACTGAGCCCGGCCACCCGCAGAGTGCTCCCTTCCCCACCAGTGAAGTGTGGAGGACTCCTTCCCCAGCTGCAGGGATATAAAGCGATGCCTGGTGAGGCCTGTGTCAGTGGACAGCCTGCATTCCTGGATCACTCTTCTCATACACATCGAAGAGGCTCTGTGTTAGTTACTCCTGATTCTTCTCCTGCTCCTGAGAGCTCTCCAGATATTGTGTCCTCACTAATGGATGCGAAAATGCAACGCACCTCTAAAAGTCATAAAAGATCTACTACTTTGTAACCTAATGATGCAGCATGGACTGTCCAACCAGAGCAGAGTGACGTCCATTCCAATGAGGACACCGCTCCCTTAGACAATTGGGCCTCATCCTCTGATTCAATGGACGATGCCAGGGGCGCTGCTGCACCACCCGTGTCCAGTACCCCTGATTGGAGGTCATATCTCTCCTCTATCTCTACTAAGGAGGACTTTAAACAATTAATCCCTGAAGTTAAAGCCTGCAGGGTTGAGAAAGCCGCAGTCAGACGGGACATAAGACAACTAGCCGGCAGGGTGGACACTCTTGAAACAGCGCACGATGATACCCGCCGCTATGTCTCTGATATGCAACTTGCTATGGCGTCACAAGCTAAAATACTGCGTGAAACTAACAAACATCTGGAGGATCTGGACAACAGGGGCAGACGGAATAAGAGTTAGGGGTCTTCCGGAAGCCACAGTAGACGAGAATTTAAATCAGATTCTGGAAACCATATTCAATGAACTGCTGGGAGAATCTCCCACTCATAACATCAAACTGGACCATGCACACCGAGCCCTAGCCTCCCGCCCCAGGGATGTGATCTGTTGTGTGCATGATTTCCAGCTGAAGGAAAAGATTATGGCCAAAGCCAGATTGCTGCACACAGTGGAATATCAAGGGATCCCTCTCCAGCTGTTCCCAGACCTCTCTTGGGTCACCCTGCAGAAAAGAAGACACCTGAGGCCTCTATTAGATACACTGAAGGATCGTAATATTGCATACAGATGGGGGTTCCCTTTTGCCCTTTTAGTAACCAAAAAATGGACGCTCTGCAGTACTCCGGGACTATGGGGAAATCTCCCTGATTTTTGTGCTACCCTGGGCATTCCGTTCCTGATCTGCCCTAACTGGACCCTGATGTTCCTCCCCCGGCCCACCCCCCAGACTGGCAGCATGTCCAATCTAAACATAAACGGCGTCACCCTCAGGATCCTTCGCAGCCCCCCCTGCGACACCTGGCTTCTACAGGAACTTGATTCCTAGATGGATGGGGGGTTGCTGACGCTCCTTTATGGTTCTGCTCTTTGTTGCTCATATTTGGCGCTAGACGCCAATTCATTTTTGGTTTCATTTTTGTTGGGGGTTGCAGGAAACTGTGTTAAGTTTACATTCCTATTAATATGCTATGATCTATTTACCAGGTCTAGTGTTTTTCCCCTTAGCTTTATTATTCTCTGTGAGGGATTACCCTCTCTTCCATGTTTAATATGCAAGGTTTCTTGCAATAGTAGTTGTAACTCAGTGATTGCTGTCGAGTTCAATTTGGTCTCTGTCTGTTATCTTTGGCTGCACTTTGCTGCCCCCTGGAGGCCAGTTCTGATATTTAAAGATTTCTTTTTTGCTAGCTACCTAGTTTTCTAGTTAGGATACTAGTTTACTCTTTGCCTCTCCGGGACTCATAGTTCCGGTATTTACTTGATGACAAGTTTGTGGTGTTATCGGTTGTTGTGTCCCGTCTTGTCTTTCCCTCTCCCTCTTGTTTTCACAGATACGTTTGCACATCTCAGATTTTCCTCTCACTCGGGCATGGTAGGTCACATCAATTCTTCTATTTTGCAATCCGGTTATACAGCTTGTCCTCCTGTTAGCTATCACAATGGTTAGGATACGATCATTTAATGTTAAGGGTCTAAATTCCAATACCAAGAGAGCGCTTTTAGTTACTGATCTTAAACGTGACCCAGCAGACATCACTTTTCTACAAGAGACCCATTTGAATAAAGAAGGGAATTTCAGTTTTGTCAAACACATATCCTATGCAATATGTGGCTTCCCAGGATAGGAAGAAGGCCGGGGTTGCTGTCCTTATTTCCAAGTCCTGCCTGATCATGGGGGTAGATTTTTGATCCTAGAAGGTGTACTGAATGGCTCACCTATTACTCTATGTAATACGTATCTACCTAACATAGGGCAACTGCCTTTCCTTAAAAGGCTCCTACTTCGCCTATCACGTCTACCCCCCTCTCCAACTGTTATAGGTGGGGACTTTAATCTTATCTTTTCTGAGATATTTGATAAGCTACAACTACCTCAGCGCACTCTCGGGCTCAGCGCTGTCTCTCCAGTGGCTTTCGTCAATTGATAAGACAGTTCCGCCTGTGGCGCATACTCCACCCGTCGGATAAGGTTTACACCTTTTTCTCAAACCCACACCAATCGCATTCTAGAATAGACTATTTCTTTGGGAATGTGTTGGCTCTTCGAATGCTGGATTCGGCTTAGGTGGGCTCAATCATGTGGTCTGATCATGCCCCTATTAGTCTTACACTGAAATTGGGAAATCTTACTTTGAGAAAATGCCACTGGAGCCTCAATGAATCTATGCTCAAGAACCCCCAGATCAGGGATGAGCTGAGACAACATGTTAAGGATTTTTTTTAGATTAACTCGGGCCCGGTAGACTCGGTAGGCTATTTTATGGGAAGCTCATAAAGCAGTTATCTGAGGGAAATGCATAGCTTTAGGGTCCCGCTTGAAAAAGAACAGAGAATTCCAGAGGAATACTTGCCTCTCCCAACTCAAGCAGTTGGAAACCAAATTAGCAATGAATCCCACTAGGGCCACCTTGAGGCAGATACTGAATCTGTGTGCCAAGTTGAAAACCCTAGCTTTACATGCTACCGAAAAGTTGTTGGTCTTCTCACGACATAAATACTATGAAAGGGCTAATAAACCAAATTCTTTACTTGTGAAGATGCTTCGAGACGAGACATTGAAGTCAACCCCTTACTCTATTAAAAATGATGCTGGAGTCCCATGTTCAGACCCCAATACTGTGGCCGGCCTCTTCCATTCCTTCTTTTCCAAGCTGTATAGTATCCCAGATGGTCTGCCCTCTGATCCCGGGGAGCAGGAAGCCTTGCTGCAAGACTTTCTTTTGTCCTGTAACCTCCCAAAACTTGATGCTAGTGATGTGGCTACATTGAATCTCCCAATTACTGAAGAGGAGATTGTTGCTACCCTTAAGGACTTGCCCTCAGGAAAATCTTCGGGACCAGATGGCCTCACTTACCTTTACTATCAAACCTTTCAGTCTCAGCTCCTTTCCTATATGGGAGAGGTTTTCAATTATTTTTTGACAGGCTCTACTATTCCCTCCACAATGCTTCATTTGTTCATCACATTAATTGCCAAACCGGATAAAGACCCCCTGGAGTGCGCTAGCTAAAGACCCATAGCCCTTTTGAATGTAGACTTAAAAAATGTTTACCAAAATACTGGCGAATAGACTTTTCTCTTTATTGCCACAATAGGTACATAAAGACCAAGTGGGATTTGTCCCGTGTAGGTAGGATGGAGACAATACCAGAAGGGCGATCGATTTGATTGATGTAATGAATAAGAGAGGAGATTCCATGCTTCTAATCAGTTTAGATGCCGAGAAGGCTTTCAATGGCCTTAACTGGAGCCTCATGTTTCATACATTGAAAGCATTTGGGATCAGTGGTCCTTTTGTTAGCGCACTCAGGGGTCTCTACTCTCACCCCTCTGCTACCATCAGACTTCCATTTGCTACCTCACAGCGGCTCAAAATACAAAATGGAACCAGGCAGGGCTGTCCCCTTTCTCCGTTGCTTTTTGCACTCTGCATAGAACCCTTAGCTGCAGCAATCCGGCTCCACGAGGATATTAGTGGCGTTTCGTTAAAAGGGACGGAATTTAAGATCTCATTGTATGCTGACGATGTTCTGCTTACATTGACTAATCCTATGGTTTCCCTCCCTAATCTGCATGCCCTCTTAACTAGATTTGGGTCCCTTTCCGGCTACAAGATAAACACATCCAAAACAGAAGCTCTTTCCATTAATATTTTTAGTGCCCAGCTTTCTCTTTTAAAGGCCAACTTTAATTACCGATGGCAATCTGAACGATTGCGGTACTTGGGAGTCTGACGCCGGTTTATGCCTCTCTCTTTAAGAATAATTTCCCCAAGCTTGCTGGAACGATGGAATAAATTGGCTCTACCTGTTTGAGACATTGCCCATTCCTATCCCTATGACAGTTCTTCGTTCCTTGCAGTCAGACTTGATCCACTTTATTTGGGGCAGAAAGAGGCATAGGATATTTAGGAGTGTTCTTGTGGCGAGTAGGTTGGATGGGGGCTTGGCGGTGCCAGATATTGTCAAGTATTACTGGGCGGCGCAATTACGAGCTATACCTTCATGGTCAGCTCTATTTGCATACTCCAGATGGATGGCGGGGAGAAGCTGTGGCTGGCCCCCATCCATCCTAACTCTCTGTTGTGGGCTTACACTTCTCAGAAGTTTGGTGTTACATTATGGCACTCCATGACCCTTACTAGGGATATTTGGAAGAGGTGCCACAGAGATTTTGGGTTTTGTTCTGAGGCCTCCTCAATGACCTCATTTATATTTCACCCTATGCTCCTAGATGGGCGGCCAGATAAGAGTCTGAGGCCTTGGTTTGATAGCAAATTGTTTTACTTTGCGGATCTGGTGGACCATCGTACACTAAAGTTGAAATCGTTTCATGTATTGCGGTCCACTCATGACCTGCCCCACTCGGCTGCTTATTCCTACCTTCAGATTAGACATTTCGTGTCATCTACTTTAAAATCCACTACAGTGTCTCCTCCTACCATGTTTGAAAAGGTTTGTCGGGCAGGATATTCCACTAAAGGTTTGATATCTTCAATTTACAAGCTTCTAATAGCGTCTAGTCCTGACTCTCCTATAGTTCCCTCGTACATGGTCAAGTGGGAGGAGTATCTGGGGTCCCCTGTCTCCAGAGACACTTGGCAATTAATTAATATGGAAACAGGCTGCTCGTTCATCTCTTTCTGCTCAAACTAAGGAAAACCAGTACAAAATACTAAATTTATTGGTATCATACACCTGCTCTTCTACATAGACTAAGCCTAGCATTCCGGACTGTTGCTGGAGATGTGAGGATCCTGGAGCGAATTTACACATGTATTTTGGGACTGTAGAATGATAAGGCCACTTTGGAAGAAGGTTCAGTCCTTGGTTTATGATATTACGCAGATTAGGGTTCCTCTTACCCCGCAAACCTATCTCAACATTCCTTATACTCCATTAGGCCGTAGGATGGGTAGACTTTTTCTATACGTAGTGTTGTTTGCCTCCCACAGTGTTTTGTGAGTTCTTCGAGATAGATCACGATATTTTAAATTATATTTAATAAAAGTTATTTTTTTAGGACCGATTTTTCCTCATTAAATTGTCTTCTATATACGTAGTGACAGCCTCTAAGTGTCTGATGGCTAAATTTTGGAGACAGACCTCTATTCCCACTAAGCATGATGTATGTCTTCATCTGCAGGAAGTTAGACAAATGGAATACCTCACTGCTCTGTCTCATAATCAATTAGACTCCTTTGATCTTATTTGTAAACCGTGGGATATCTATTGTGTTCAAGACTTGTAGTTTTCTAATTGGGTATAGATGGATTGCAAATCTAGTGCCAAGAGCATTTCTTCCCTTATGTGTCGTGTTTATTGTCCTTCCCTCCTTGTCTTGTCAGTTTGTCTTTCGGTCCAACAGGCTTATTTATCAATGTAGCCGGAGGTTGGTCTTTTCTCGCTGAGCAGTGAAGACCGGGTTAATGCCTAGTGAAGTTGGACTTTGTCCTATATATTTGGGCTGAGATGCTCAGGGCAATATTTACATTGTTTTTTTTGATATTTTGTCAATATCTCTTTAAAAAAGTTTTTTTTTGCCTTAACCCTTTTTTTGTTTTTGAAAAAATTTTCAATAAAAATTTAGTTCTAAAAAAAAAAGTTAGTAAAAAATGTCTCCAAAAAGTCCTAGTTTATTTGTAAAAAAATATAAAAGTATCGTAAAAAATGAGAAAAATTACTTTTTTTAAATTTAAAAAAATGCTGTTGTAAACAGAAGTTATTTCATTTAAATAGTTCATAACTAGCATATACCATATGTCTACTGTGGATTGGCATAATTTTTTAAATGTCTAGAAATCTAGTAGTAATTTTCAAAAAAAATTTGCAATATACATACTTTTTTTATTTTTTTATGGGACCAGTCCAGTTCTGACATGACTGATTGGCCTGTATGTTAGATACCCCCATAAATACTTTTCAAGAAACTACCCGCTTAATTTAAAAAAAGCATTTAGAAAATTGTCTAACTTTTAGGGGGTTTTACAGGAATTAAAAAGGGTTGTCTCGCACAAAAAAGTTTTTAAATTGTAGGGAACACAAATAAAGACATTTTCCAAATATATTGCTTTGTTCCTCTGTTTTCCCTAAGGAGATACAAGTGAATTTATGACCTCCATGGCTATTTCAGTTCCCTCAGTAACTAACCTGTAAACAAATCTCCCCCTGCTGTTTGTTCAATAAGATAACAGTGAGTGAGTCATCACACAGGTGGGGGGCAGTGTCCACAGTGTCCCTGCTGCCAGGCAGTAAAAAGCTTGATTTATCTCAAGTAAACAGAACTGTAATTGGGGCTTTTGTTAGAGGGATCAGATAAGAAGTCCTGTGAGCAGTTTGAGAAGCTAATCTGATCTAAATAGCAACTGAACAGGCACTGAGCTGTACAAGCAAGGAGCTTATGCAAATTAGTCAGTCTGAACCAGGAAGTGACAGAGTATTTCATTCATGCATCCTTTGAAACCCTGTAGGGAGACAACTCCTTTAAAGCAAAGTGAGGTACAATTTAAAAATTTAATTTTTTGGCAAGATCTTTAAATTTTTATCCATTATTCACAAGGACACTGTAGATGAGACCAGTGAAATGCAATTTAATATGGATTCCCCAGATTGTGAAGTTTTCAGAGATATCCCATATGTGGCCCTAGTGCGCTATTTGGCTCAACCACAAGCCTCAATATGAGACACCTACGACACGGGGTCTCTTTTTTCATTACGCTTTATTTAGATGCCTTTTCAGTTTGCAGACCAACAAGTAAAAAAAAACTTAAAAACACCCCAAAGGGGTAGTTCACCCGTTGTTTTGGATCACGCTATCCCCAAACCGGGGCCCTTTAACATGCACTGTTTGCGGCGTACAATTGACGTCACTTATCTCCCCGTCATAAATAACGACAAAGATCGCGGGGACTAACCAAACCAAGCTCTTTATGAACCACGATAACCCAATCCCGGGCGACATGCGCCCAAAAAAAGCCGGTAAAAAAACCAAAAATACCCCATTTTGGGAAAACCCAAAACACCCCTTAAAGGAACTTTTTTTTTTTTATTTATAAATAAAACCCCCTTTATCCTATTCTTTTCCTCTCAGCGTTTTTTATTTTCCCCGATTTATTTTTCTCAATTCAGCCGTCATAATAGAGTGGGGAAGACATTCTTGCTTGCACGCTTTGACAGCAGTCAAAAAATTTTTCAGCTTTAAAGCACATGGGATTCTTAAGACAGATTCTGTCCCATAACTTCAATAAAAAGTTTTTCTATCATGCTGTGTACCTGGAAAAAATAAAAGGGCAGGGGGGAAAAGGGGGACTGTAACCACTCCTCTTGTGACGGGTGGTTTCTGTGATATCTGTAAAACAAGGGCCCCTTTTTCATTTTGACCCTTTTTTTAACTGAATACACACTGCTGAAAACTCTCTAAACAAAACAGGAACGTCAGACTATTATTAGTTTTAGGGGCCCAAATGAAAAATGCAGGACAAAAACCCCTTACCGCCGGAGCCATTTTTTGGCCTCTCGACAACCCCTTTTTTTTTTAAAAATCTGCATTTCACTTTTTTAGAAAATTTTTTTGCCCTTTTAACCTATCCATGTTTTCAGAGATTGTTTTTTCTCGGACACATGTGCTATAAAAAAGAAAAAATTTTTGTCCAAAAATGATTTTTATTTGTAAAAAATATAAATTATCGTAAAAATTTCCCAAAATTTCAAACTTTAAAAAATTTCTGCAAAAAAGACAGATAGTTATTCCACTAAAAATAGTTTATAACTAGCATCTACCATATTCCTTAGTTTGGGCAACATTTTTTTAAATGTTTTTTTTTTTTTTACGACATTAGGGGGCTTTAAATTTATAGTAATTTTCAAATTTTTCAAGAAAATTGCAAATACTATTTTAGGGACCATCCAGTTCTAACGGACTTTGATTGACCTGTAATTTAGATACTCCCATAAATACCTCATCAAAAAACAAAACCCCCCAAAAAGTATTCAAAACCGAATTTATAAGTTTTTTAAGCCATTAGGTGTTTCACGGGAATTAAACAAAGGGGAAGTGAAATTTAAAAATTTTCACTTTTTTGCAGTTTTTTCAATTTTTTAAAATTTATTGACAAGAATACTAAATGTGATCAGGGAAATGCAAATTAATATTGATTCTGCAGATTCTGCCGTTTTCAGAGATATCCCATATGTGGCCCAGGCATTTTTTGGCTAAACCCACAACCCCCAAAATAGGAGGAGCACCTACTGGACCGGGGGCCTCATTTTCATTACAAATTTATTTAGGGGCCTTTTAGGTTTGGGGGGAACACCCAAGGTTGCAAAACTTAATAAATCCCCAAAAAGCCCCCATATTGGAAACACACCCCTTTATGGAATATATCCAGGGGTGTAGGATATATCGACCCCCCCAAGGCTTTTCACAAATTTTTTTAGCGTTCGGCTCTGGGAAAAAAATATAATATTTTTTTCCAATAACTGCAATTTAGCTGAAAATTTTTATTTTACAAGAATTTTGGAAAAAAAAAGCCCCAAAATTTTGTGTCACGCAATTTCTTCCAAGTTGGGCATACCTTACATGTGGGTTGAATGCGTTTGGGCGCAGGCAGGGGTCAATGGGGGGAGGTTATTTGGCTTTTGGAGCACAAAATTTTTGGTGGGGCCATGTCGAAACTGCAAAGCCCCCAAAAGTACAGAAAGGTAAAACCCTTTCCAAAGTTTCCCTATTTTGGGATTCAACCCCCTCGGGGATCCATCTAAGGGTTATTTTGCATTTTGGGCGCACATGTTTCCTATTTTTTTTTTTTAGCTTTGGGGCCTGGAAAAGGAGGGGGAAAACGCATCCCCCCTTGTTTTGGCCCTTCATTTTTACGTTTTTTGATAGGGGATAAATGACGGGATAATTTTACTAGGGGGTCGGTAAAAATTACAATGAAATAAATTTTTATATGTTTTTTATTTTTTATTCTTTACACAATAGAAGCAGTTTTATAAAAAGTTGCGTTTTTTAGTTTCCTATTCGACAGCCAAGTTTTCTAATTTTTGCATAGGACTGCTTGGGGGTTTGTTTTTTACAGATATTGATGTTTTTTTTTGGTACCTTTAGGGGGGGCAATGTGATGCTTTGATCACTTTTTTTTAAGGTTTTTGTGAGGATTTTTTTACAAAATACAGCAATCCGTGGTTTTTTTATTTTTTTTTTTTTCAGCGGTCACTGTGCGGATAAATGACATGCTAGTTTTCCTCAGCATTGATACTATTAAGTGATACCACATTGTAATTTTTTTTAATGTTTTACTGCTTTTTAAAAATAAAAAACCCTTTTATTTAAAAAGGAAAACACGTTTTTTTGCATCAAAACCCAGTCTGAGACCATAACTTTTTTTTTTTCTGTTTAGGCTGAAAGGGACTTTTTTTTTTTCGGGATGGGTTTACTTTTTTATGGTAAAATTTTTGGGGACAAGACTTTTTGACGCTTTTAAACCCCTTTTTTGGGAAGGGGGGGAAGAAATACGCAAAACCAAACAGGTTTTTTTTTTTTATTTTTTAAAACGTCACCATCATATCCGGCAATTATTTTTCTCGTGGGGTTTAGTCGATTCTGAAACCCCAAATTTTGAGTTTTTTTTATTTTAAAGCACAATTTTTTTTGGAAAAAAAAGTGTTTTTATTGTTAAAACAATATTTATGCATCGCTATCTTTTAAAAGCCAAACTTTTATTTTTTCATATACAACTTGTAATCTTTTTTTTTTGCGGATGAACGAGTTTTAATTGGAACAACTTTTTTCATTTATATTTGTTTTTGACGCTTTTATTCCCTTTAAAAGTGCTGCAGGGGTTTCAAAAAAACCAAATTCCCGTGACTTTTTTTGTTTTTTTTTTACGGCGTTTACCGTACGGGTTAAATTTAAATGACGGGTTTATAGGGTGGGTCGTACGCACGCGGGAAAAAACCCAAAAATGGGTACTTTTTTTATTTTTTTTTTTTTTGGGGATTGGCGTTTGAAAGGGGAAAAGGGGGATGTACGGTTTTTATTTTTTTTTTTGTGTTTGTGTTTTTTTTTTTTTTAAAAACTTTTCCCTTTTCCCCCGGGGGAATTGCATGAACGATCGCAACGTTCATGCAATAGGAAAATCAGCATACAGTTTTAAAAGCTGATGCGGGCTCCAGGCAACTGTCTGTCACGCTCCCACAATGCATTGTGGGCATCAGACGTCACCAACAAACCCGATGCGTCATTTACATCCGGGGGCCTGTAGGGAAACCCTAGCGGGGCCCCACGCCAAATTTTCTGCCCGATCTCGGCAGCAGGGGCCACTCCCCCCCCGCAGCCGCATGTCGCGACAAAAGTCCGCATCGGGGGGTTAACCCCCCCCGGGCCCACTCACCCGGGCCGTGGGGGGGCGCAGATCCACGGTAATAAAACCGCTGGTTTTCCCGCCCGACTTGCGCGTCCGCTTGTTTAGCACGCAAGAACGCCTTGGGCACTCATACGGGAATTTTCGGGGAAACCCCCACCCCGACATTCCCTAGATACGGCAAATGCGGTAAAGGGGGTTTAATTAATAAAAAATACTGGATAAGGAAAAAAAAAAAAAAACAACCCAAAAATTTCCAAAAAAAAAAAAAGTGTTTAACATAAAATTTGAGTTTAAAAAAAATTCCCTTTTTTGATAACACATTCCCTTTAAAATTATCCAGGGGGCATGAGTATATGGACCCCCAGGTGTTTTTTACAAATTTTTTTAGCTTTTGGGTGTAAAACAAAAACTTTTTTTTTTTTCCCAAAAATCTGAAATTTTTTGCTGAAAATGTTTTCATTTTTTTACAAAGAATCCTGGGGAAAAAAAAAACCCCGAAATTTTGTTACCAATTCTTCCAAGTCTGGCAATACCCACATGGGGTTTAAACTGCTGTTTGGGGGGATAAGGGGGGGAACGTTATTTGGCTTTTGTAATGTGATTTTGGTGGGTTCATTCCATTTGCAAACCCCCAAAGTACCAAACAGGTGAAATTTTCCAGAATTACAACTTTTTGGTTTCAACACCCCTCACAATCTCTTTAGGGGTGTAATTGTCCCTTTTTTTGGCACACAGTTTCCATTTTTTTGTTCTTTTAGCAGGCCAGAAAATGGGGGGGAAAAACCAGTTCCCGTCATTGTTTTTTGGGTTTTCAATTTTACAGCGTTTGCCGTGCATGTAAATGCGGGAAAATTTTTAAAATAGGGGGGGACGTACAAGTGCAATGATATACATTTTATATAGTTCTTTAGTTTTTTTACTTTTTCACAATAAAATAGGTCCCAAAAAAAAAAGCGTTTTTATAGTCCTATTCTGACAACCATAACTTTTTTTTTTTTTTAAAGTTTTTTTAACATTTTTTTTTTTAACAAGACAAACAAAACAAGTACCAAAGCATATGGATTAGGGAAATAAAAAATGACCAGGTGGTACCTGGGATGGTAATATATATTTTATATATATATATTATATAAATATAAAAAATTTAAAAAATTTAAAAATAAATTAATATATATAAAAAAAAATTTTTGGTCCCAAAAAACCCGAAGAAAGCATACAGTTATAAAAAACCAACTGGGAGTTCTTCCCCAAGCCAGCCCCACGTGTGAGGTAGAGTGAGTTACCCACTATCCTACAGTAAAAGGAAAGTAAAAAAAAAAAACAAACAAGAAGACAGCATACAGGGGAGGAAAAAGAGAAGGAAAGGGCGGACTCGGCAAGATCCCGGGTTCAGTGACTCTATTGTGGCGCAGGAAATGGGGGTTTGGGGGGTCATTAGACCCCCTTCTTCAACCCAGGGGGACAACTCTCCCTCACGAAACCCCCCTTCCAACTCCTGGAACTCGAAGAGCTTTTACAAAAACCGGGATTTCCCAAATCATAAGAACTTCTTTTTTTTCCCCAGGATATGTGCATCAATTCTTCCAACGAATGTGGAGGCCACTTCCCCAATCCCCTCTAACACTGAGGCGGAGTGGGTTTTCTTCCCCTTACGCGGGGTTATTGTTTTGGCTGCCTGAAGGAGTTTCTTGTCCCAAAAAAATTTAGCTAAACATAAAGGGCCCTGGAGTGTTTTGGGTGGGGCCCCATACAATCCTGAATGGCCCTTAACCGTCTTCCAGAAGCCCGTAAGGCCCCACCCCCCCCCACCAGACATGATCATATTCCCCCTCTTTTTACATCTCCAAAAATACAGAGGATTGGGGTACCACTTGTGGAGTTGAGCCGGTACCCTATACCAACGAGACAGGATCTTATAACTCGTTTTCTGCGCCTTACATGCGATAACTGCCTTGTGCGTAAGAGTGAAGCATTTGTTCCATTGATCTTTCATAAATGATTTCTGAAGTTCCCGTTCCCAGGTTCTACAATAGGAAGGGAGAGGTAGCTCCTCCGGCAAGAGCAAGAATTGATAGATCAGAGAAATGGCATGTGTGTTTCCTGCTGGACACATAATTTCTCAAATGGATTCAAAAGTCTTTTATAATCAAATTTCCTGACAGAGGAGCCGAAGAAGTGCTGAAGGTGGACATATTCATAATAATGCTTAGGGGATGTGGGGCTAGCCCCTAGTAGGTCAGCTAGTGGGCAGCGAAGTCCCCTGTCGTGGATATCTTTTACCAGAAGGGGTGTGGTTTTGAGCCTACCTAAAAAAGGAGGAGCTAGATGTCCCCGGGGGGAATAAAGGGTTGTCCGTAATCGGGAATAAAGGACCTTTCAGGTCCATTAAGGTTTCTGAGGACCTGGGTCGTCGTACCACGGCTATTGTATGGGCCGTGGTGAATGACAAGATGGTTGGATCCGAGACTGCAGAGTTTGGAACCCATGGCAGGGAAATCAGGGAGTAAGGGCTCACTGCCTGTGCGATGTACACCCAGAGCTTGTTTGGTGAGACATGAATGAGATCTAAAAATCTAGTGTAGGAAGCTGCCAGGTAATAAAGTCTGCAGTCCGGCAAACCCACCCCACCAGCATTAAAATTGGCTTCAAACAAGCGGGACAGATCAACCGGGATCTGAATTCCTAAATAGGAAATGCCCGTCGAGGGCCAAGAGAAAGGGAAGTTACTCTTAAGGGAGTCCACAACCACCTTGTCTAACGAAACACCCAGAGCCTCAGATATGGATAGATTGATCTTGTAATTAGACCATTGAGAGAAGCGTGCTAGCTCAGACATCAGAGAGGGAAGTGAAGTATGCGGGTCTCGCAAGTAAATAAGTAGATCGTCCGCAAATGCGGAACATTTAAACTCGCGTTCCCCTATTTTGATCCCCCTGATGTCCGGGTTAGATCGAAAAGCCTCCATCAAATGCTCCATGACGAGTACATATAGTAACGGCGATAGCGGACATCCCTGTCTGGTACCATTCCGGATCTCAAAGACCTCTGACGGATCTGACAGGGATCCGTTTATTTTAATTCTAGCTGAAGGATTGTCATAGAGGGCCATAACTTTAGCAGTAAAAAGTGGGCCTAATCCAACATGACGTAGAGTAGAGGCCAAAGATTCCCAAGATATCCCGTCAAACGCCTTTTCTGCGTCCAATGACAGGACCATCAAGGGGATCCTCCGAGAATGCGCATACTGAATCAGATCCAGTGTTTTCAAAGAAATTACCCCTGTGCCTCCCCCCCCGGGGAAACAAAACCCAACCTGATAAAGGGGGTTTTAAGGAAGGCAAAAGAGTTTTTTAAGCCCGGTTTTAGCAAAGAGTTTGGCGTAGATTTTGAGGTCCAAATTCAAAGAATAGGGGGCGAAAAACTCCCACACTCCGGGGGAATTTTTTCCAGGCTTAGGGATTACTGTGAGGGGCCCCTGGAAGAATTGGGGGGAAACGCACCGATGAGGAATAGCATTGTAGGTTTAAAAACAATCAGAAAGGGGGAAAGGGGTGTTTAAGGATTTTAAAAAATTGACCGGGGCCTTTCCGGGGCCCGGGGTTTTTCCCCCCCCGGAAAGCCCTAATGACTGGGGGCCAGCTCCTCACTCGGAAGGGGCCCTTCCATCTCCAAAATTTGGTTTCCCTGTGGATGGATTCAAAAAAGCTTAAAGGGCCCCCTTTGGTTGCGCCCGGAAACCGAGAAGGGAGCAGGGGGGAGGTGAAAGAGTTTGGAGAGAAAGGGTTGGAACTCCTTAGCCATCCCCCAGTCGGGGTACCATGGCGCCTGAATGAGACCCCAATGCTTGGGAAAAGAAGGAGGCTGTCATTTGGGGCCCTGGGGGCTTTACTAGGAGATATCCACTCTTTTTTCCCATACCATAGAAATTTTCTCCCCCTGAGGTTTTGAAGGAGGGGACCCACGCAGACTAAAAAAGGGCCCCCGGACTTCCAATCTCCCCCCTCCACAAATTTCCCGTATACGGAAAGGGGAAAGACCGTTTAGCAGCAATTCCAGAGAGGTCCCCCTTCCTTTCAAGCTGCGGCAATAGTGGCCCCAACGGGGCCCTTTTTTAATCGACCCCATGTTTGAGTAGGGTGGGCCTTCCCCCTTTGCACACATTTTTAAGGCTTCCCAATTTTTTTATCGTGGGCAATTTTGGGATCGCGTTCATGGGGCCCGAGAAAAGTGTTCAAATGGGCCCCAAGTCCGCCAAACCCGACCGATCAGCTAGGAAAAATTCATTCACCCCCCAAATTTGGTCGGGGCTGATGACGGGGAAAAGAAAAAGGGGGCGAACCCCTGGTGCGGATCGGAAACCCTAGAACAAATGCCAATCAAAAGTGGGTCTCAGCCCAAAAAAGGGCAGTGTGCCCGCACAAGGGCATAAATCAATCCGACTTTTTTATTGTGAGGGGGGAGAAGAAGCTATAAACCTTTTTTCCCCCGGGGGTGTTTCATCCGCCACCCGTCATAAAGCGAAACCGAGGAAAGCCTTTTTACCTTCTTTATGGGCCAATGGGCTATGGAGAACACCTGAAGAGTTATCCAGGACGGGCTACAGCCTAACTTTTTTTTTCTTCGTAACGCGCAAATATGGGCTTGTTTTTTGCTGGATGATTGCCGTTTTACTGGTAACATAGGGGGTGCATATGACCTTTGATCACTTTGTATTAAAGTTTTTGTGAGGCGTTTTGAACAAAAAAAGCAATACTGGTATTTTTTTTTATTTTTTTAAAGGGGTCACTTGGGTATAAAGACATGCAGCTTTACTCGTGGGTCGACCATTACAGAGAAATCCAATTTATTTTTTTTATGTCTACTGCTTTTACCAATGAAAACACTTTCATTCAAAAAGGAAAACACTTTTGGCATGGGCATAGTCTAGAGCCAAAACTATTTTTTGTGTACGGAGCTTATAGCCTTGTTTTTTTTGGATGTAATTTTTTTATTGATATCATTTCGGGGGGAAAAAAGGGCCTTTTGATCGCTTTTAAATCAGTTTTTTTGGAAGGCAAGTAAAGAAAATACGGGCAATCCTAGTTGTTTTTTATTTTTTTAACAGCGCTAACTGTAGATCCGTGCCCAATTTTAGTTTTACTCCTTGGGTCGAGAATATTACGGCGATACCCAGTTTATATAGTTTTTTTTTTTATGTGAAAGCACTTTTTTCAATAAAACAATATTTATGCATTGCTATCTTCCGATATAGAGTTGTGTAAGGTTTTTTTTTTTTCGGGGTAACTGATTTTTAAATTTGGGCCCCCTTTGGTTTAATGAAATTTTTTGATCTCTGTTAAATTCCATTTTATGTGCTCGGATGAACAAAAATCGCAATTCTGTGAGGTGTTTTGTTTTTTATTTTTTTTAAAGGGGTTTTACCGTATGGGTTTAAAAGATGGGTAAAGTCATTAGTGTTAAAAGGGGATGTTAACAGGATCGCAGCGTGATAAGATCGCCGAATCACGCTGGACTAACAGGCACTGGGACCTTGTGAAGGCCCCCAATGCGCCCTTTCTCTTGCCCCAGGGAGGAAAGTGGGAAAACCCTCTTGGTACGCCTAAGCATTGCCTTCAATTATTAGGTTTTATTAACGTCGGCCCCCTAGTGAAGCACCCTAGGTGGACTCAATGTTAAAGTAAAAAATAAATAAAAGTTTTAAAGTGTAAAAAAAAAAAAGTATTAAAAGGTTCAAATCACCCCCCTTTCACCATTTTACAAATAAAAACAATAAAATAAGTTACACATATTTGGTATCGCCACGTCCGAAAAAGTCCGATCTATAAAAATATAACATCATTTATCCTGTACGCTGAACATCGTAGAAGAAAAAAAATTCCAAACGTTTTTTTGGGTCATTCCATGTCCTTTAACAATTGGAATAAAAGTGATCAAAAAAGTTGCATGCATTCCAAACTGCTAGCAATAAAAAGTACACGTCCGCCCGCAAAAAATGCCACCTCACTGACATCCGTAGGTGTTAGTACAAAAAAGTTATTGGTCACACAAAATGGCACCGCAGTGCAAATTTCAAATATAAAAAAATGTTTTGAATTTGTTTACGCCACCAAAACATAACGGAAACCCTACATGTTTGGTATTGACGGATGCGTATCAACCTGTAGAATACAGATAACATCATTTTTACTGAAGATTGAACGCCGCGAAAACAAAACTCCCGCAAACATGACGCAAGTAAATTTTTTGGGACATTTTGCGCAACTTAGAATTTTTTTGCTGTTCTCTAGTATATTCTATAGTAATACGAATAACACCACTGGAAAGTACATCTTGTCCCGCAAAAAAAAAGCCCTCATATGTCTATGTAACGATCAGTGAAAGATTAGGATCAGCTCAAAGACTTGAGAACTTCAAAGAGCAGCACGGTACTTTTAAAACATCCATCTCTTTAATTAAACACGTTAAAATTCACAGAAATTCGGGTTACGCAAGTCATGCGAGACGGGAGACCATACAGCTGGGGGGTAGCCCGGTAGATGGCTCTGACCGACGCGTTTCAGGTCACATGACCCTTACTCATGACCAGTCAGTACCGACTGCTCTTTGAAGTTCTCAAGTCTTTGAGCTGATCCTAATCTTTCACTGATCGTTACATGGACGGATAGCACCCAGGATCAAGCACAGACCTGCAGACGAAATTGGCGTTTCCACGAGGCATCAGGTGAGCTGTCCTTTAAAACCCTTTGAACTCATATTCTATGTAAGGTAGAAAAATAAAAACGTTATGGCTTTTGGAAGGCAAGGAGGAAATAAATGAAGAGTAATATTTTTTTTTTTTGTTTGTGTTAAAAGGTTAATTAACAGGACATATTTATAGGGTGGGTCATTATGCACGTGACGATACCAAATGGGTTCCTTACTTATTTCTGATCTTTTTTTGGGGCGACTTGCGTTTTCAAAGGGGAAAAGGGAAGTGTACGTTATTTATTTTATTTTTCGTGTTTAACTTTTTTTAGTTTTTCACTGTTCCCCATAGGGAATCTTCAGATCGCTGTTACAAGGCAGACCAGTACACAGAATTGCTGTTGTATACTGGTCTCCAGGGTGACTTTCAATCACCATGCCCACAATGCATTGCGGAAATGGTGATGTCACCAGCATCCGGGCTGTCAGGTAAGGAGACCAGCAGCGGTGCAGAGCGCAGCTTACTGCGCCGATCACAGGCAGGTGGAGCTCACTCCTCCTGCCTGCAACTTCGCTATCGCGACCATGATAGGTCGCAGTAGCGAAGGGTTAACCACCTGCGGGCGGAGCTCACTACAGCCACGGGTGATGCGGCATGAGGCCAGTGGTAGTTTACCGCTGGTCCCATGTCACGATCGCGCGGGGCTCGCTTGTAAGCCCGCACAATCGCCAGGACGTACCGATATGTCCATTTGCGGGAACGCACTTCCCGCTAGGACGTGTGGGTACGTCCTATGCCGGGAAGGGGTTAAATCAAACCTTGAACATAAAGTACATAGATTTGGGAAGCTCACAGACACGACACAAGAAACAATCCTATGTAAGATCTTGCAATCTATTATAACTTCCAATATGCATTATAGATCATGAGTGATGCAATAGACATCCCATGTTTTCCAGAAAGATTAAGAGGGTCTATTTTGTTATGTGAAATAGCTGTAAAGTACTCCATATTTCTAACCTCTATACGACGAGAGCATACGTCTAATTTATTTGGAATATGGGTTCGCTAACAGAATTTAGCAAGCATTTGGCAACGGTCACAATATGTAGAAAAAGACTACCTAATGTACACCCTAGGGGGGTATAGGGGACATTAAGCATAAAGTACTTTAGTTTTAGTGGGATTTTAATTTGCATAAGATCATATACCAGAGCCTGCACTAGTTTCCAAAATGGTCTAACCCAGACCTTGGCATTGTACAGCCCGCATCCAGCCCTCTAACTAGCCCATGCTAATAGTAGCACTGAAGGCCTGCCGTGGCCAGGTAGCGCCTAAAGGCCACGGCGGGCCTTCAGCACTACTTTTAAATATGCCCAGAATTGGTGAATTGGGCAGTGGCACAGAAAACCCTCATAACTTTTTAGCAAAGGGGCTGCCCCGGGGAAAACACCATGGCGCTGGGGTTCGGGCAGAAAAGGAAGACACTTGGCTGGGGAAGGAGGAGAAGTATTATTATTATTTTTTTTTTAAACCGCCTAAAGAGGGGACCTGTAAATAAAATCCTGAGGGACATGTGGTGTATAAAACACAATAAAATATATATATAATATATATATATAACAATACACATATATTTAAAAAATAACAAAATATTATAAACACATATAATAATAAACAATATATATATTATATATACACTTTATATATATATATATATAACACACAAATATAAATATACCCACATATATATATATATTTTAACACACATATATAAATATATAAAACCACACACATAAATAAAAATTAAAACCCACACACTTTATATAAATTTTATACACACATAAAATATAACAAACCATATATATATAACACCCCACTTTATATATAAAAACACATATAAAAAACACATAATATGTACACAATATAAAAATTACACATATAATATAACACATATAAAAATACACATTATATAAAAAAAATATATATATACACATTTTATATATACACATATATATATACACATATAAATATAAAACATAAATAAAACACAAAATATATATACACATATATATATACCCCCAAAAAAAAAAATAAATAAAAAATATATTTTAAAAACATATATTTTATACACATATATAAAACACAAAATTATATACATACATATATAATAAACACATATATATATATAAAACATAAAATATATAAACCCCATATATATATACACATATAATATACACATATATTTTATACCCCAAAATTTTATACCACACATATATATACACACTTTTAATTAACACACATATATATATATACATATATACACATAAAAACAAAATATATAAAACACATAATAAAAAACCCAAATATATCCCACATATATATACACATATAAAACCACATATTTTATACACATATAAAACACTATAAATACACATATTTTATCCCACATATATATAAAATAAAAATAAATATAATATAAAATATATATATACACATATATTATATATATATATATACACAAAACTTTATTTTATATACACACACAAAATATATAAATATACCAAAATATATAAAAATTATAAAAACACATATATACATATTTTAATATACATATATAAATATACACACATATATAAATATACACACATATAAAAACATATATATAATACATATATAAAAACACACAAAATAAAATATCCCACACACATATAATATACCCCACACATATAAAAATAACACACCCCATATATACACAATTAAATAAAATTTTAATTTTAAATATATATATATATATATAATATATTTTATATATATATAATATATATTTATACACTATAAAATTTACATAAAAAAAAAGGAAAAAATAGACAGGCGCACGATAGGGGGAAGATGGTTTAGGCGGGAACACCTTGCAAAACGGGCCAAATTGCACTAAAACCTTTTTTCGGGTGTGCAGAAAGGCACAACACTAAATATTGCCAATGGAAAATGAGGGGGTACCCACTCCATTAATTCAGCAAGGGCCACTGTGAAATTTTCCCTTCAAACCCAACCCCTTTGGGAATCGGGTAAAAATATAAACCCCAAAAAAATAAAAAAAAAAAGGGGGAAAAAAGGGAAAAAAAATACAATACCAGCACCAAGTGCTAAAAGGGAAAAAAAAAAAAAAAAAAGGATGGTTTTAAAGTTTTAAATTTAAAAGGGAAAAATTTTAATTGTAGAAAAAAAAAAGGGGGACCACATAAGACATGCCATATAAAACAATTTTTTTTAAAAAAAATTACCTGTAAAAAAACCCGACCTATTTTCGTTTCGCACTTACAATAGTCCCCCTCAGGGGGAAATTTTCCATCCAAAAACTGAGCCTAAATCTAAAACCATTGCTCCACAGATTTTTCTGAAAGGGTTTAAAAGGAACACATAATTAACACAGGGAGTGATAGGGGAAATTAAAACACGTACTACTGATGGGATTCTCAAAAAAATCTTTTCTTAAAATCCATAGTGAATTTCCCCAAAAGACTATAAATATAAAAAAACTCAATAAGATTAGCCCATAACTACAATTATATGGGAAAAATTAAAAAATAAAAAAAAATATACCTAAAAAAAATTTAAAAAAAAAGTATGCCTGAGAACATAAAAAACCCCTTGCTGTATACCATCCTTTTTATAATTACGGTTTTTTTGTTACCTTTATTCAAACCCCCTGGATGTAAACGTTTTCAACTTAAAAATCCAGAAGATTTCTTTGCGTGCAAGGTTTGGAACCTAATTTTGGGCAAAGATTCAGGGATTTGTTCCAATTTGGGAAAATCAATTAAAAGAAAAAAACTCCGTCATGAACCCCATGTAAATGACCGAGAACCCCCCGTCTCATATCCTTTCTTTCCTTTTTACTAAACACGATGACCATTCAGTCTAAAGTGCAAGGGACAATTTTTTCTACCAAGTTTTTGGGAGACCGCAACAACAAAGAAAAGAAAGGAT